>MDKI01218860.1:0-15296 GCA_005239505.1 Nicotiana paniculata | reverse complement strand
TGTACACTTAAGAAATTCAGATATCTAAATATGTTACTTGTTAATTCTGATATGGATGGGCAAAATGAAATCTCTCTAGTTCTTCCAGAATTTTATGATTTCTAACAAAGATCATACCACAGGCGGTCTTTATTAATTTAGAAATAGTAATCCTTATCAATTCTAAACAAACTAATCCCATGCTTCCAAAGAATTAAAGTTCGCACGTATGTATACGTTGATTTTCGCAGATTTACAAGACCCAAGATAAACTTAAGGTGATCTACTGATTCTATCCATGTTGAAACTCTATTGAATTTGAAATAAACATTTTTTTCAATAAAAATCCAAACGGGGTGTTTATACAGTTTTTGCATACGTTCTTAATATCGTTTGCAGAACAGAAAAAAAAATGTAAACTCGAAATTTCAGGGACATGAATAAAATTGAAATTAAGCGTACAGTCCAGTCTTAAATTACATTACAATGAAAACACAAGAAATACATGGAGGGGGTTATAACTTGACTGCCAGTATACACTTTCCAGAATGAAAGAAACTAAAAATAAAATTCTAACTAATTTGCTGACTCGAAACTCCCTTGAAGCTTTACGTTTGAGCTTTCTCTTTGGAATCTGTAAACACCCCAATTGATTGAGTGTTATGCAACTACCAGAACCAAACTGACCACGGGAAGGTCAATTTTAATTCTGATAATGCTTGTATTCAAACCATATTACCTGGAAGAATTATTTACGCACTTTCTCAGGGTGAATATGATCATAGGAGGATCAACTCACCTCTGGACTTGTCTTTTTTATACTTGGGACCTTTAGTCCATATTAATTCCTTAACTTGATTATTTAGGCGTTTCGAGAGGATAAATTTGATCAGCATAAAGGATTCCATATTTTCTCCTCTAGTGAGCCTTTGATTTTCCATTTTACGTCCTTTGAAAGGACAATTCCAGCAAGTTAACCACTGCTTATGCACTGTTATGAGACGAATTTGACTATCCAAAGAGTCAAATTCACCTACCTTAGTGCTAACATTAACATAATTCTAAACTATATGGTACTTTAATTATCTAGGTATTTTTAGGGGATGAATTTGACCATTCAAGGGTTCAAATTCCTCACCATAATGTCCTTCTTAACTACATCCTTTAAAGTCTTTTGAGGGGTAAACTTCAGCCAACTAGAGTTTATGCACTACTATGGGGTGAATTTGACTATCAACCAGTCAAACTCATCTACCCTAGTGCTAATACTAACCTATCTAGAGACTCAATTGAAAGCATATTTTATGCACTCTTAGGGAAAGAATCTGACCATAGAAAAGGCCAGATTCAGTCATCCTAGTGCAGCTTGTTCTATTATTTGGAATTATGAATATTAACTAAACGGTCATTAAACCACATACACCAACCAAAAATACCAATATCAAAACATTATTTGTCACACTCACAAGTTCATTATCATTCTAACAAACATCTATAAAACCACATTTACGTACAGTAGAAGAAACAACCTTATTTATCAAGAACAACTAACTTAAGCAATGAGTAAAAGAAGAGAGTTCCAATCCAGCATTTCATTGAGAACAAGAAGAGTTAATACATACCTTTTTAAGAGTAAAGCAACAGAAAATTTGACCAAATAAAGGTCAAATGCTAAAAACTGGAGATCAACACAGCAACTAACAGGAAACAAAACCAGCAGTAGAGAAGCCCAGAAAGTGAGAGCTTGGAAAACCAGAATTTGAAGCAAGACCAGCCAGAAAACAGATTTCAACCAGATAAACTTTTAAAACCCAGAAAAACCAGTCAGCTACCACCCAAGTTCAAGAATACCAAGACTGAAGAAAATCAGATTTTTTCAGATATTTCTATACCTAATCGAGTGTTCTTTCAGTATAGGGTTTCTACTGTGTGTGTATATGAAATTTTTGTATCCAGATTTTCAGCAGGGCCCAAGGTTCAAAAGTAAAGTCCAGAATATGTAAAAAGAAAGTCTATTTATAGGGAGCTCAAGGATGGGATCTCTTTTTCATATTCCTCATCCAAAAGGCTGAAATAGTACACAGGGCAGCTATCAGTCTTATCTTTGGGACAACTTCCCCTATTCTAGAACTTTCCTACTTTAGAAAAGACCCTTTTATCTTTAAAAATCTGATTTCCTAAACTGAGTTACCTAATGTACCCCTTGGAGTCCTTGAATTTACCATTGGGTAATCAAGATTAAGCTCACTTGGGTTATTATTTAACACTAGTTAGGTTCACTAGTTAACTAGGCATTAACTTTGGTTAGTTAACCCTAGCTATGTTCTTTAGTTAACTATTAGTTGTTCTTAACTATGGTTGAGTCAACCTAGTTAAAGGTTAATTGATTAAGTGCCTAGAGTTGATTTCATACTAGTTACCTAGGTTTAGGTTAACTTATTATCAGTTTAATTAAGCTTAATTGAGGTTAGTCAACTCAGCTTTCTTAACTTAGGTTAGATGATATGTTTTAGTCAATTGCTCAAGACCTAGTTGACTAAATGCCTAAGCAGAGAAAATTAGGAAATTCTATCTTATTGAAAATTAATCTTAACTAATCACACAATCAGGTATATAATCAATTAGATAACGAACCTTATTGGCAATTAACTAACGGCAGTCAATACTTAGGAAACTTAAAACCATGAATCTTTACTTCGGTATTACAAACAAATACATGACTAAGCTAATAAAACTCCTAATCACATGATCATCAATATTCTAGACGGCTGTCAATAAACTAGGAGAACACGCAGAGGGGGATCATGGACATATTTATGAGGAATTCATATTACTAATCTTTTTAACCACTAGGCATGTTGTCAACTTGAGACGATATTAACAGAAACAAAAGTAAAAAAAGAATAAACTAGAACAGTAACCTTAAACACACACATAGGATTCTTTTTTATGAGAAGAAAATGATGAAGAAAAGGAAAATAATAATGAGCACATGGATACATGAAACGGTTTTGTTAAAACTTCTTCTTTGTTTAAGACCCATTATTCCAATATCTAAGCGGGTTTGATTAATCTAAGCATGCACTAACAGAATCAACAAATAAACATGAGCAAAAGGCAAAAGGAAAACAATGACTAAACAATCAAAAATCAGCTAAACTAAACAGTCATTAACACGATTTTTTTTGTTTTTTTTAAAAAAAAAAAAAATATTATACAGAAACATTAAAGAGAGAAGTAGGATACCCGTTAAAGGGATTTTGGCCGGAAAAAATGGAATCGCCGGACCTTGACCGGACTCCGGAGGGTTTGAAAATGACTCAAACCCACATGAATCAATAGCTTTCATCAAGAACTATTGACTCATGTAGGTATAAGTCATTAATTGTTCTGAATTGACTAGTAATGGGAAACTAGGTTTTTTGCTTTCTTAGATATGAAATCGAAGGGACTTGGGTGGGTTTTTGGGGAAACTGATGGTGGGATGGGGTTAAGGGTGAGGAGAGGGTCATAGGGTGAAAGTTTGGGGTGGTTTGGAGGTCATCCTCCACCGGTAGGCGACTTCCGGGCGGCGGAATCCTAGGGCGGCTAGGGTTTGGGTTAGACAGAAGAGAGAGACGGAGGGGATGGGGGTGTTAGGCCTCTAGTTTAATGAGGGTAGGGGGTGAGATTTGGACAGTTATATACTAAAGGGGGGTGAGTTCCTAGCCGTCTGATCTATCTCGATCAACGGCTGAGATTTGTTTACTTATCCTAAACGGGGTCGTTTGGGATGGTGTATGGGGCAGGCCGGGTGAGGGATTTATTGGGCTGGGCAGGTGAGTAGTGTAGAGATAGGTTTGGGCCTAGGTAGTTTCAGGTCCAGGTCCGAAATTGGATCTCTTAATTAATTAAACTAATTAATCTAATTAAGTTCAAATCTAATTTAATCCAAAAATATAGTAATTAATTGTAAACCTTATTTTTTATCTATTTACAGATTAATTAAGAATAAAACAACCCATTTTATATTCCTAATTAAATCTACGATTTATCGAATAAAAATGATTATTTTTTTAGTAATTATTTATTAAAAACTACATTACGTTAAATAACCATCATTCGTCTATTATTTAATTAATTATAAATAATAACTTCATAATTCCTTGATAATAGTGATGCAAATTTTTAGTAATTTTAAAAGATGAATTATGGATATGCAAAAATGCAAATAATTCACAATTAATCACTGAAAATCAAAAAAAAAATCATAAAATCAATTGATTTATTGAGATTTTTATAGGATGATATGGCGAGTAAAAATAATGTGCTCACCAAAGACGGATCTGGAATGGAATTCTATCGACTCCGTTGGGTGATTTCGGGGTTAGGAGCGTGTTCGGAATGTGTTTTCGAGGTCAGTTGTAGATTTAGGCTTGAATTGGCGAAAGTTAGAATTTCGGCGATTTCGGCCGATAGGTGAAATTTTGATATCGGACTCGGAATGGAATTCCTAAAGCGACAGCATGTGCGTAATGCCAATTGTGACCTGTGTGCAAAATTTGAGGTCATTCAAATGAGTTTTGACGTGTTTCGGCATCGGATGTGAATTCGAGAAATTTCATAAGTTCTTAAGCTTGAATCTATGCATAATTGATGATTTTGATGTTATGAGATGTGTTTTTAAGGCTCGCCCAAGTTTGAACGAGGTATTAGGGTCAGTCGTTAGGTTTGGTTGAGGTCCCGGGGGCCTCGAGGTTGTTTCGGATGCCCAACGGGTGAATTTGGGACTTTAAGAGCAGCTGAACCATTCTGGTTATGGTGTCTCGCACCTGCGATGGTATTTTCGCAGGTGCGGACACGCAGGTACGAAGGGGTGCACGCAGGTGTGGACGTAGCTTAGGTTGGCCCGACTCACAGGCGCGGAAGAGTATCCGCAGCTGCGGAGCCGCACCTGCGACCCAGCCATCGCAGGTGCGACCCCAGGTCTTTTAATGAGTTTCCGCACCTGCGATTGTGTTTCCGCAGGTGCGATCCCAGTGTCACAGGTGCGAAATACCTGAGTTGGTTATCTCAAAATCCGAGGGTTTGAAATTCATAACTCCAAAATCGATTGAGAGCTCGGGATTTGGCGATTTTCTAACCTTAATCCATTTGTATATCAATAATCTCTATCAATTTCTTCAATCTAATCAATGAAATTGGATGAAAAACCATGAAATTGGGATGGAACTTCCCCAAGTAGAAATCTGAGATTTAGGGATATTTACGTCGGATTTTGTTGATTCTTGTTCGAGTGGGTTCATGAGCGAATGGGTGTTCGGGAAATATAAATTTTATCTGATTCCGAGACGTGGGCCCGGGAGACTTTTTGGTAGCTTAGAAATAATTAGCTATTTTGTTCCCTTGAAGTAATATTTATATTATGCAATCGATTTGAATAGATTTGGGCCACCCGGAGTCGGATACTCGTGGCAAGAGTGTGGTATTGATTTGATTAGCGCAGTCAAGGTAAGTGGCTTGCCTAATTCTGTGTTCGGTACTTCCCCTTAGGCTTTTTTTACTGATTTTTTTACGTGGACGCCGTGTACGTGAGGTGACGAGTGATACACGGGTCATTGTTGCTAAAATTCCATTTTTACTTCCACGCAATCACTCATTTTCATTCCTATATTATTGTTTCCTGTCTTAACTGAGTAGTTAGCTTAAGAGTAAGCAGGCCTACCTGTCCTTACTTGATTTTATCTTATTTGCTACTAGTTGCACCATGCTTAGGTAGCTTTACTCTATTCTTGCCTGTTGTTTTCTTGGACTGTGTAATTAAGTCGTATCCGACATACTTCTGCTTTGCATATTTAAATTGGGACTACGGACCGAGATCCGAGAGCTTTCCCCCTGTACTGCATTTCATATTTAAATTGGGAATACGAACCGAGATCCGGGAGCTTTCCCCCTGTACTGAAATGCATATTTAAATTGGGACTACGAACGGAGATCCGGGAGCTTTCCCGCTGTACTGCATAGCATATTTAAATTGGGACTACGGACTGAGATCCGGGAGCTTTTCCCTTGTACTACATTGCACATTTAGTGTTGAGATATATGTTTTGTTGACCGAGGGCTCTCTGTCTGTTATAAATTCTTCCAGTTTCCATTAATCCTGTTTATCATTTCTTATCTATATTTCACTGTTTCAAATTTATATTTACTTGTTTAAAAACTCAGTAGAGCCTCAACCTGACCTCGTCACCACTTGACTGGGTTAGGCTTGGCACTTACGGAGTACCGAATGTAGAGTACTCACGCCCTTTCCTGCGCATGTTTTCCCCATGTGCAAATCCAGGTACCAGCACACAGTACAGTGGCTAGGCGCATCTTAGCAGTTGCATAGGAGACCGCGAGGTAATTCTGCCGCGTCCGCAGGATCTCACTAGTCCCTTTCCTACTCTAGTACAGATATAGGAGATATATATAGATACATTTCCCTTATTTCTTTGTATAGAGCTACAGTATTTCAGAGTTTGTGACTTTGTGATGTTCCGGGTTTTGGGAAAGTAATAGACGTATATACCGAGCGGCTAAATATTTATAGTATTTCTTCTTCCTTACTTTTTCTATTATTGTTTTGCCTTATTTTCCGCAAGTTTTAGGCTTACCTAGTCGTAGGGACTAGGTGCCGTCACGAGACCGTTTGGAGGGTAATTCGGGTTGTGACAAGTTGGTATCAAAGCGTCTAGGTTCATAGGAGTCACAAGTCACAAGCCGGATTATTAGCGACCAAGGTTGGTCGCTTATGTGCTAGTTATTGTCCTCAAATTCCTTATCGTGCTAGTTATTGTCCTCAAATTCTTAAACTCTATTCTATTCTTGCTTGCAGATGGTTCGTACCCGTACCGGACGTACTGATGACCAGGCATCCGAGCCCCCAGTCAGAGCCACCAGAGGTAGGGGCCGGGTCAGAGGACGAGCAGTAGGTGCATCCCGAGCACCGGCTAGAGCAGAGGCAGAGGAGCCCCCAAAAGCTACAGTTGGAGGGGACAAGAGGTCCCTACTGTTACTCCAGACCTCCAGGAGACATTGGCCCAGTTCTTGAGTGCCTTCAGTACTCTGTCTCAGGCGGGACTACTCCCGATAGCTCCATCTACATCCTAGGCCAGGGGAGGGACACAGACTCCCGTAGCCCGTACTCCTGAGCAGAGGGTTCATATTTGGCAGGTTCCAGAGAATATTCCTATGCCCTCAGCAGCTCCAGCTCAGCATGAGACTAGGATAGTTGTTCCTGAGGCAGAGCAGCTCCGACTTGAGAGGTACAAGAAGTACCACCCACCTGAGTTCAGCGGACTAGCTTCGGATGACGCCTTGGGTTTTCTCGAGGGGTGTCATCGCATTCTCCACACTATGGGTATTGTGGAGACGAGTGGGGTTTCTTTCACTGCTTTACATCTGAGGGGAGCAACTTATCAGTGGTGGCATGCTTTTGAGGTTAGTAGCCCGGACGAGGCAACTTCACTTACTTGAGCTCAGTTCTCCGAGATGTTCTTACTTGAGTTTGTCCCCCAGAGCTTCAGGGATGCTTGGCGTGCGGAGTTTGAGCAGATACACCAGGGTACCATGACTGTGTTAGAGTATGCAGTCCGCTACAGCGATTTGGCTCTCCATGCACCAGCTTTGGTTGTCACTTTCAGAGAGAGGGTTCAACGCTTTATTGAGGGACTCCACCCCAGTATTCAGACCAGCATGGCCAGAGAGCTGGAGACCGATATTACTTATCAGCAGTCCGTGTGTATTGCCCGGAGGATTGAGACTATGTTAGCCCGGGACAAGGAGGAGAGAGAGGCCAAGAGGTCTCGAGAGACTGGTCATTTTTCAGGAGCCCGTGCATCAGCAACACGCTATGGTAGGGGTTTTGTGAGTCGCCCCGTTCATTCAGCTCTCCCAGCAGCCAGTGGTATTCCAGCTCCTCCTAGACCTCAAGAGCCTTATTATTCACCACCAGTATCTCAGGTGCCTCCTGCTCGAGGTGCTATCACTGGACAGCCCAGCAGGCCAGTTCAGAGTCAGCAGCGACCGCCATGTCCTCCGAGGGGTTGCTTTGAGTGTGGTGACCCTCGTCATATGATCAGAGATTTCCCCAGAGCGAGGAGGGGCACACCACCTCAGAATTATCAGGCCCCACGTCTTCCACCAGGTCCCCCAGGTATCCTTCCAGCCCCAGCTGCTACCCCACCACCTCAGGCAGCTCGAAGTGGAGGTCGGGGAGGTCGCCCTAGAGGGGTAGGCCAGTCCAGGTACTATGCTCTTCCAGCCCGGTCCGAGGCCATTGCTTCAGATTCAGTCATTACAGGTGTTGTTCCCATTTGTCATAGGGATGCATCAAACTATTTGACCCAGGCTCTACATATTCATATGTGTCTTCTTATTTTGCTTCACATCTGGGATATCTCGGGATTCTTTGAGTTCCCCTGCTTATGTTTCCACTCCGGTGGGAGATTCTCTTGTTGTGGACCGCATATATCGGTCATGTTTGATTGCTATCAGTAGTTTTGAGACCAAAGCTGATTTATTACTACTCAGTATGGTAGATTTCGATGTTATATTGGGAATGGATTGGATGTCTCCCTACTATGCTAATCTTGAATGTCACGCCAAGACCGTGACGTTGGCTATGCCAGGATTACCGAGGTTAGAGTGGAGAGGTTCCTTAGAGTATACTCCCCGCCGAGTCATTTCTTTTCTTAAGGCTCATCGGATGGTTGAAAAGGGGTGTGATGCATATTTGGCTTATGTGAGAGATGTTAGTGCTGAGACCCCTATAGTTGAGTCAGTTCCAGTTGTCAGGGACTATCCTGATGTATTTCCAGCTGATCTTCCATGTATGCCGCCCGATAGAGACATTGATTTCGGCATTGACTTGTTGCCAGGCACTCAGCCCATTTCTGTTCCTCCCTATCGCATGGCTCCTCTTGAGTTGAAGGAGTTGAAGGAGCAGTTGCATGAGTTTCTTGAAAAGGGATTCATCAGGCCCAGTGTATCACTTTGGGGCGCTCCGGTGTTATTTGTGAAGAAAAAGGATGGCTCGATGCGTATGTGTATTCACTACCGACAGCTGAATAAGGTGACAGTGAAGAACAGGTACTCATTGCCTCGCATTGATGATCTATTTGACCAGTTACAAGGTGCTAGGGTGTTCTCCAAAATTGATCTGCGTTCGGGTTATCATCAGTTGAAGATTCGGGAGCCGGATATCCCGAAGACTGCCTTCAGGACCAGATATGGCCACTATGAGTTCCTTGTTATGTCATTTGGGCTGACCAATACCCCAGCAGCCTTCATGCACCTGATGCACATCATATTTCGGCCTTATCTTGATACTTTCGTCATTGTGTTCATTGATGAAATTCTGGTATATTCTCGGTCCCAGGAGGACCATGAGCAGCACTTGAGGACCGTACTTCAGACATTGATGGAGAAGAAGTTGTATGCCAACTTTTCTAAGTGTGAATTTTGGCTTGATTATGTGGCATTCCTAGTCCATGTGGTGTCTTCGGATGGGATCAAGGTAGATCCGAAGAAGGTGGAGGTGGTACAGAGTTGGCCAAGACCTTCCTCAGCTACTGAGATCCGCAGTTTCCTCGATTTGGTTGGGTATTATCACTGTTTTGTGGAGGGATTTTCATCCATTTCAGCGCCTATGACCAGACTGACTCAGAAGGGTGCATATTTTATATGGACTGAGGAGTGTGAGGAGAGCTTTCAGAAGCTCAAGACAACCCTGACTACAGCTCCTGTGTTGGTATTGCCTACCGATTCCGGGTACTATACAGTCTATTGTGATGCTTCGAGGATTGGCCTGGGAGCGGTGTTGATGCAGGATGGTAGGGTAATTGCCTACGCGTCAAGGCAGTTGAAGGTGCATGAGAAAAACTACCATGTTCATGATCTCGAGTTGGCAGTGATTGTTCACGCCCTGAAGATATGGCATCATTATTTATATGGTGTTCCCTGTGAGATATTCACGGATCATCGGAGTTTGTAGCACATATTCAGGAAGAAGGATCTAAATTTGCGCCAGCGTAGGTGGTTGGAGTTGCTAAAGGACTATGACATCACTATATTATACCACCCGGGGAAGGCCAATGTGGTTGCCGATGCCTTGAGTCGCCGGGCAGAGATTTTGAGGAGTTTGGCATACCTTCATGCAGCTGAGAGGCCTCTAGCCTTAGATGTCCAGTCCTTAGCCAGTCAGTTCGTGAGATTGAACCTTTCTGAGCCTTGTCGGGTAGTAGCTTGTGTGGTTGCTCGATCTTCCCTTTATGACCGTATCAGAGAGCGCCAGTATGATGATCCCCACCTTTTGGTTCTTCAGGATAGAGTTTGGCGGGGTGATGCCAGGGATGTGACTATAGGAGATGATGGTGTGATGAGGATGCAGGGTCAGATCTGTGTGCCCAATGTGGATGGGCTTCGGGAGTTGATTCTTGAGGAGGCCCATAGTTCGCGGTATTCCATCCATCCGGGTACCGCGAAGATATACCAGGATTTGAGACAGCATTATTGGTGGCAAAGGATGAAGAAGGATATAGTGGAGTTCGTAGCCAAGCGTCTCAACTGTCAGCAAGTCAAATGCGAGCATCAGAGACCGGGAGGGCTACTTCAGCAGATTGAGCTTCCAGAGTGGAAGTGGGAGCGGATCACCATGGACTTTGTGGTCGGACTTCCTCGTACTTTGAGGAAGCATGATGCTATTTGGGTGATTGTGGATCGGCTGACCAAATCAGCCCATTTCATTCCAGTGCTGACTACATATTCATCTGAGAGGTTGGCTGAGATTTATATCTGCAAGATTGTTCCCCTCCACGGTATTCTAGTATCTACCATTTCAGACAGAGGTACACAATTCACTTCACGGTTCTGTAGAGACATTCAACATGAGTTAGGCACCAGGGTAGAGTTGAGTACAACTTTTCACCCTCAGACAGACGGGCAGTCTGAGCGCACGATTTAGATTCTCGAGGATATGCTTTGTGCCTGTGTGATAGATTTTGGAGGGTCATGGGATCGATACTTTTCCCTTGCAGAGTTTGCTTATAACAACAGCTACCAGTCCAGCATTCAGATAGCGCCATATGAGGCTTTGTATGGTAGGCGGTGCAGGTCTCCCGTGGCATGGTTTGAGCCGGGCGAGGCCCGATTGTTGGGTACAGACTTGGTTCAGGATGCCCTGGACAAGGTGAAGGTGATTCGGGAGAGACTTCACACAGCTCAGTTCAGGCAGAAGAGCTATGCGGACAGGAAGGTTCGTGACTTGGCATTTATGGCTAGTGATCGGGTTTTGCTTCGGGTATCGCCTATGAAGGGCGTCATGAGGTTCGGGAAGAAGGGCAAGCTGAGTCCGAGATTTATTGGCCCTTTTGAGGTGTTTCGACGTGTTGAGGAAGTTGCTTATGAGCTAGCCCTGCCTCCCATCCTGGCAGGGGTTCATCCGGTGTTCCACGTCTCCATGCTCCGGAAGTATCACGGTGACTCGACTCATGTTTTGGATTTCAGCTCAATCCAGTTGAACAAGGATCTATCATATGTTGATAAGCCTGTGGCTATATTGGACAGGTAGGTCAGAAAGCTCAGATCGAAGAATATTGCCTCAGTTAAGGTTCAGTGGAGGGGTCAACCAGTTGAGGAGGTGACTTGGGAGACCGAGCAGGATATGCGGAGTCAGTACCCTCATCTTTTCACAGCTTCAGGTATGTTTCTATACGCGTTCGAGGACGAACGATTTTCTTAAGAGGGGGAGGATGTAACGACCCGGTCTGTCGTTTTGAGAATTAGCGCCATGATCCCCTATTAATCGTTTCTCCCATGTCTATTTATGTTATTGGAACTTTTCGGAGCGTTGAGTGATGAAATCTGGGGTGATTTTGACACATAGTCCATAAATATGGAATTTAGCTTTAGAAATCTGGCCGTAGCTAGATCTGTGTGAAGACGGATCCCGAATGGAATTTCGTCGACCCCGTTAGCTCCGTTGGGTGATTTTGGTGTTAGGAGCGTGTTCGGAATGTGTTTTCGAGGTCGGTTGTAGATTTAGGCTTGAATTGGCGAAAATTAGAATTTCGGTCGATAGGTGAAATTTTGATATCGGACTCGAAATGGAATTCCGAAAGCGACAGCAGGTCCGTAATGCCAATTTTGACCTGTGTGCAAAATTTAAGGTCATTCGAATGAGTTTTGACGCGTTTCGGCATCGGATGTGAATTCTAGAAATTTCATAAGTTCTTAGGCTTGAATCTATTCCTAATTGATGATTTTGATGTTATGAGATGTGCTTTTAAGGCTCGACCAAGTTTGAACAAGGTATTAGGGTCAGTCCGTAGGTTTGGTTGAGGTCCCGGGGGCCTCGGGGTTGTTTCGGATGCCCAACGGGTGAATTTGGGACTTTAAGAGCAGTTGAACCATTCTGGTTCTGGTGTCTCGCACCTGCGATGGTATTTCCGCAGGTGCGGACACGCATGTGCGAAGGGGTGCACGCAGGTGAGGACGTAGATTAGGCTGGCCCGACTCGCAGGCACGGAAGAGTATCCGCAGGTGCGAAGCTGCACCTGCGACCCAGCCACTGCAGGTGCGACCCCAGGTCTTTTAATGAGTTTCCGCACCTGCGATTGTGTTTCCGCAGGTGAGGAACCGCAGGTGCGACACCACAGGTGCGATCCTAGTGTCGCAGGTGCGAAATACCTGGGCTGGTTATATCAAAATCCGAGGGTTTGAAATTCATAACTCCAAAATCTATTGAGAGCTCGGGATTTGGCGAATTTCAGTGAAATTTGAAGAGGAGAATCATAGGTAACGTTTTCTAACCTTAATCCATTTGTATATCAATAATCTCTATCAATTTTCTCAATCTAATCAATGAAATTGGATGAAAAACCATGAAATTTGGATGAAACTTCTCCAAGTAGAAATCTGAGGATCTAGGGAGATTTAGACACCGGATTTTGTTGATTCTTGTTTGAGTGGGTTCATGAGCAAATGGGTGTTCGGGAAATATAAATTTTACTCGATTCCGATATGTGGGCCCGGAGGACTTTTTGGTAGATTAGAAATAATTAGCTATTTTGTTCCCTTGAAGTGATATTTACATTATGCTATCGATTTGAATAGATTTGGGTCACCCGGAGTCGGATACTCGTGGCAAGAGTGTGGTATTGAGTTGATTAGTGCAGTCAAGGTAGGTGGATTGCCTAATTCTATGTTGGGGACTTCCCCTTAGGCATTTTTTACTGATTTTGTTACGTGGGCGTCGTGTACGTGAGGTGACGAGTGCATACACGGGTCATTGTTGCTAAAATTCCATTTTCACTTCCACGCAATCACTCATTTTCATTCCTATATTACTGTTTCCTGTCTTAACTGAGTAGTTAGCTTAAGAGTAAGCATGCCTACCTGTCCTTACTTGATTTCCTCTGATTTGCTACTAGTTGCACCATGCTTAGGTAGCTTTACTCTATTCTTGCCTGTTGTTTTTCTGGACGGTTTAATTAAGCCGTATCTGACATACTTCTGCTTTGCATATTTAAATTGGGACTACGGACTGAGATGCGGGAGCTTTCCCCTTGTACTGCATTTCATATTTAAATTGGGACTACGGACCGAGATCTGGGAGCTTTCCCCCTGTACTGAAATGCATATTTAAATTGGGACTGCGGGCGGAGATCCAAGAGCTTTCCCTCTGTACTGCATAGCATATTTATATTGGGACTACAGACTGAAATCTGGGAGCTTTCGCCTTGTACTGCATTGCACATTTACTGTTGAGATATATGTTGTGCTGAGCCGAGGGCTCTCTGTCTGTTATAAATACTTCCAGTTTCCATTAATCTTGTTTATCATTGCTTATCTATATTTCACTGTTTTAAATTTATATTGACTTGTTTTAAAAGCTCAGTAGAGCCTCAACCTGACCTTGTCACTACTTGACTGGGGTTAGGCTTGGCACTTACGGAGTACCGAATGTGGAGTACTCACGCCCTTTCCTGCGCATGTTTTTCCCATGTGCAGATCCAGGTACCAGCACACAGTACAGTGGCTAGGCGCATCTTAGCAGCTGCATAGGAGACTGCAAGGTAATTCTGCCACGTCCGCAGGATCTCACGAGTCCCCTTCCTACTCTAGTACAGATATAGGAGATAAATATAGATACATTTCCCTTATTTCTTTCTATAGAGTTACAGTAGTTCAGAGTTTGTGACTTTGTGATTTTCCGAGTTTTGGGAAAGTAACAGTTGTATATGCCGAGCGCTAAATATTTATAGTATTGCTTCTTCTTTATTGTTTCTATTATTGTTTTGCCTTATTTTTCGCAAGTTTTAGGCTTACCTAGTTTTAGGGACTAGGTGCCGTCACGAGACAGTTCGGAGGGTAATTCAGGTCGTGACATATAAATATTTATTTTATTTAACTACAATTATTATAAATAATTATACACTAGAAGCATAATCTTTAAAAAAATTATATTAACTAGGTAATTACTTTTAATAGATTATAATAGCATCTATGTAAAGATATTTTTTAAGTTATATTTAAGTATATGAGTAATTTCATACACACGCATACACTATATTGTAATTGATGATCAATCTTATACATTACTACGTACGAATAATTAATTAATTGATAAACCAATATAATATATTCTATTGTATAGAGGTCGAGACGTTTTGTTTTTTACATTAATCTATATAGGTCAAAACGTTTTATTTTTAATATTCATTGATGCATCCAAATAAGTTATAAGTCGATGAATCAATTTACAAGTCTATCCATCCCTAAAAGAACCCGACGTGTTCCTAGTGCTTCATGTTCTTATATATATATATATATATATATACACACACACACACAGAGACACTTCATTGTAATACTTTAACATATATATAACTTGTTATAGTATATGTTGGTGTGTGTATATATATAACACACACACTTCGTGCTACTTTAACTACATATATAGCATTTTATAGTATATGTTACTGTACTCATTATTTGTATTATAACAGATTTAATGGATTACATTCATTCATCACTAATAATGCATGACATAGATTAATCGATATAAGTCGAGACGTTTTATTTTTATTATTAATAGATATAGGTCAGACGTTTTGTTTTTAATATTCAACGATGCATCTGAGTAGGTTATAAGTTGATGAATTAATTTACAAGTCTATCAATCCCTAGAAGAACCCGCCCATGTGTTCTTAGCGCTTCATGTTCTTATATATATTGATTCATCGACTTATAACCTACTCAGATGCATCGTTGAATATTAAAAACAAAACGTCTGA
>MDKI01236001.1:0-11260 GCA_005239505.1 Nicotiana paniculata | reverse complement strand
GCCTATAGGATCATTACATGCAATACTTTGTAACTCCCTCAAGTCGGGGTGTTACTCATAGTACTAACTCATGGAGTATTATCTCCTTACTACCCAATTACTATCTTTAATTTGTTACTTAAGTGTTCTAGTAGTTTCTAGCTCGTTCCGTATGTGTGCACTACCCGTCTCTTACCTACGGCCCTGAAGGTATTAGGACCTCTATTTAAGATAGTTCTGGACCAACCTATGTTACTTAAAATGTAAAATCTAGGCGACAAACAAAAATAAATAGGACTTTCAAATAAAGAACAAGTATGGGCTCACATTGACCTCCACACATAGACAACAAAAGCATGCAATTCAATCAGCAAGTTTTATTAACCTTGGAATCCTATAGGCGGGACATCTATGTGAGAGAAACAGAGTGCAGAGACAGTTTTATTAAGGTGAGCATTAAAACCTGTTATTTGCCTACTGATTTTATTCAGTATGAATCTGGGCAGTTTAGATAGTAATATATCATAATTATAAACCCGGAATCATTATTAAGTCCTACAGATATATTACCTAAGCGATCGACAATAGCGATTGAATTTAGAATCGATCGACAGAATCCTATAGGCATGATATCTATGAAATTATTAATTACAGACCTATAGACATGATTTCTAGGTGTAGCACAGATTTTAATCTATAGAGATAGGTTTTATTTCCCTTTTCAATCCTCTGGGCATGGTTTCTAATTGTTGAATTGATTTAAATCTTATAGGAAGGATTTATAAGTTTGAAATAGATTTTTGTCCTATAGGCATGATATCTATTGCAGGATTGATTATAACCCTATAGGCAGGATTTCTAAGTTTGAAAGTGATTTTAGTCCTATAGGCATGATATCTAATGCAGGATTGATTTAAACCCTATAGGCAGTACTTCTAAGTTTGAAACTGATTTTTAGTCCTATAGGCATGATATCTATTGCAGGATTGATTATAACCCTATAGGCAGGATTTCTAAGTTTGAAAGTGATTTTAGTCCTATACGCATGATATCTAATGCAGGATTGATTTAAACCCTATAGGCAGTACTTCTAAGTTTGAAACTGATTTTTAGTCCTATAGGCATGATATCTATTAACTGTATATGGGCAGAAATTAAACAGATTGCCAGGAAGAATAATTAACTCAAGAACAAGGTCCTATAGGCATGATATCTATGCACATTTGTTCAGAACATCTATAGATCCTATTAACAGGATTTCTAATGTACAGAAATAAACGAAAAGTCCTATAAGCAGGATCTCTAGTATGCAAATGGGAAACACATAATCAAAATGATCATGAAAATCCTATAGGCAGGATTTCTAAACACAATATAGTACTCACACAGTTTAATCAGCATAATTAAATCCTATATGCAGGATTTCTACCCAGTTTTAACAAAAGATATAAGAAAAAACCCCCATCTTTACTAAATATCCCGAATTTGTTATTACATAGTTATTACAGACAGAGTAGCTGAATGAATTACATGATGGTACTATTTACACTATAGGGAGCCTTCATAGGCCCAAATAAACCTGGGAACCAGGCCTTCCAACATAACAGCTTTGAAGCATAGCAATGATTCATCCACAACCCATTAGAACTAGGCTTCCAGTGTGTCAAAGTTCCCAAGGGCCTCAGGGACCCCGGGCGATGCTCACACCAGAACCACACATTCAGAAAGCAATTCATAAGAGATTGAAAAAACCAGCTCCCAGTGTGTCAGAGTTCAAAGGAGTCTCATGTGGACCCTAGGCAGTGCTCACACCGGGGGTGGTTGAGAACCTAAGGGACTAAGAGTGGGGTTTTTTAAAATCAGTACATAAAGGGGAGTAGAGGGCATGTTTTAAAATAGTTGGATTTTGGTAGAATCAGGATTCAGAACATAGAGTTACAGGCAAAACTGTACCAAGAAAAACAAACATAATTCATGCTTAAACACATATCAAATAAATTGAAATCTAGTTAAGTTAAATACTCATGATAAGACAATCATTTCTTAATCACAGAAACAATTAGGCAGAAATAATTAAGCTGGCCATACATATGAACTAAGCAAACATGGCACACGAGTTAAGCAACAAACTAGTTGATTACATGTTTATAGTACCTTGCAAAGTTCAGAACATGTTAATGAAACAAACTAAACCTTAAACTAATTTATGAGAGGATTCATATTATTCAAATAACTTAGTCCTAAGTTAACAGTTGCTAAATGAAGTCATAGGATCATGTAGAGTACAGAACCATAATGGGAATTGAAACAGGTGTCGCGCCCCCCTCTCTTTCTCCCTCTCCTTTCGGATCGGTCAGGGTGTTTTCCATCATTGGGACAACTCGTTTCCTTTTGGGAAAGGGGTAAGGAATTGAAGAGTCGCCACCTAATGAATTAATGTGCGTTAGGGAACCTACTAAGGGTCATTTACAAACACAGATTATATAAACAGAGATAGGGTAAGGGCTTGAAATTACATCAAGGGGAAGGTGTTAGGCACCCCTCGAAATCCACAACTGTGGTTCCCGGCCAAACAACCTTTGTGAACAAGTAGCACATAAGCAATAAAAGCACATAGGTAAACAAATAAAGGGTTTTTGAGAAGATTCGCAGTCTAAGCACACATGTGTGCTAAAGTTTTAAAAGATTTAAAGTCTAGGCACATATACAAGGTTTTGAAAGATTTACAATCTAAGCACACATGTTTAAAAGATAGGGGGTCCTTGGTTGTTTATCACTCCTCAATTAGGCGGTTACACGTTGCATTAGCACACAGGTCATCCTATCCATGTCCACCCTTTCCCACCTTTTAGTGGTTATTAAGAGAGTTTTTTTAACGACCTATATGCGTGTTGTTACCCGTCTCTGATTAATGGTTCTGGAGGAGATTAGGACCTTTACCTATAGGTAGTTCAAAGACCCCTAAGGTTTAAAAGGAGAAAAATACAAGGCGACAGACAAGAACAAATAGGACTTTAGCAGATAAAGGCAGGAAAGAGCAATTAAGAGGCTCAGATTTACCTCCACAGATAATGCATGTAATCAGCACGACTCAAAACACAAACAAGGGAAGTATTATTAAACAGGATCCTAAAACATGATGTCTAAGTGAATATCAAAACACAGAAGATATGCAGTTTCAATCTTATAAGCCCAGAAGCAGGGGCCCTAACCAGTTTGCCTACTGATTTTAAGCCTTTTAACTACTAAGCAGTAAACACAAAAGCAATAGTTTTCCAGTTTTATAAAGGCTGGTTACCTAAGGCTTGCCTAGGCGTGGGGGGGGGATGCTCAATAGTGACCAGAATTGTTAAAGAAACTTTTGGGAAGTTGTTATACCGAAAGCATGTTGTTCTAAGTGTTGCAAAGACACAGGGATTATTACCAATTTTACTAACACAGGATAATCATATGTGAGACTATCTTGCATCCATTTTTCATGCATCAGTAGTTTAGCAAGGTGTGACTTAGTGAGATCCTAAAATAGGGTATCTAGTATGAACATTATAAGATGCAGAATGATTTATATGCAAAATTCCTAAAAAAGCATGATTTCTAGATGCACAGAAAGTTACAGCATGATTTCAGAATATGCAGTAGCAACAACTTTCATGTTAATGTTGTTATTTAGCCTAGAAGCAGGATTTCTAAGTGATGAAAATAATGTCAAATGAGATGTTGAAACAGTAAACCTAAGAACATGATATCTAAGGCATGACATGCTTAGAATGTATTGGTCTTGAACATAGAGTATAATGTGCACATACAAATGTAAGACTAAGGCATGGTTTCTACCCTATTGATATCGACAACAGACATGGCTACCCTCCCCTTTTCACTATCAATCACCAATATTCGTTTACAACAATTATTACAAACCCATGTAAATGAATTACATAAATAGATAAAGAAAAATAAGAATTTACACTATAGGGAGCCTGAAAACAGGCCCAGATTTCCAGAACCTCAAATGCCCAAATGTTTCATAGCCTTTCTCATATCCGAGTGTGTCAGAGCTCCCTAAGGACCAAAAGGGATCTCGGGCAGTGCTCACACCCAGATTTCACAACCATAAATAAGTAAGTGCAGTGTGGAAGAGTCAGTTGTAATGCATCAGTGTTTAGAGGGATCTCATAAGGATCCCTAAACAGCCACACATTAGAGAGGCAGAACTTAAGAACCTAAGAGTAGAGTAAAAGTGCTTGACATAGTTTTGAAAAGGTTTAACAGGAAAGCAGTATTTGAAAAAGAGACCAGTTGAAGTAGTTTTATAAAATAGGAGAATTGTTTAGTAAAACAGCTTTTGAAAACAGTTGTGTAATTTAAACAAACAGCAGGTCAGTCAAACAAGTTCAACAATACTCGGAGAACAAACATTCACACAGGCAAAACTAGAGATTGGGGACAAGTAGAGCAGGTATGGTGAACACATAACAGACAGAAGTCGTTTGCACTTGTTGCAGATAGTAACACATAGATTCAGGAGTGCTAATTAGAACAAAGTCACAGAATCATAAGTGTTATAGGGGATTCATGGGGTTGGGAGATAGTATAGTATAGGATTTCATACTAAACATGATTGAGCATAGCATCAAGACAACTTAGGGTAACAAATGAATCGGTTCATACTGGAACTAGGAAACCAGTACACAAGCATCAAAACATAGTAGAGTCATATTGAGACAGATTACAGGTTTATAAGAACATGTAACCATAAAGAGGTAAGACATAACTAGCATACTAGATGAAGCAATGATGCAAGGAGGTCAATTACATGTTGAACAACAAAACAATAGATAGAAACATATTAGGAACATGATAAACTGAAGCAGTAAAAAGAAACATATTGGTTTTGGGACTTGAATTGAAAATCAGAACATACCAGTAAAGAGACAGTAAACACAAAAGTGAAGGGACAGGAGAGCACAATAGCTAGCCTTGGCTTGCAGCCAGCTAAATTAGAATAATAGTAAGTGATACAGAAAGAGAGCTGAAAGCTTTGAGTGTGAGAGATAGTTTTTGGACTAGTGTGTTAGTGTGTGTTGGTGGATTCTCTTGGTTGGTGAATGAGAGAGCATATATATATATATATATATATATATAGTAGTTTGAAACTAGGTAGAATAAGGTAAGAATCACAATTAGGCAGTAAATTATGGAACTCAGAACCAATTAGAGTAAAATCAGTGCAAGTACTCCCTTGATTAAGGGAGTTAACTTCAAACGGTAAGAACATGTAATAAATAAGGAAAGAAATCAATGTGTAACTGAAGCATAACAGATAAGGAAATAATTCAAAAATTGAAGTACAGAACATGTAGTTAGGACTAGGTATATAAGGTTCTAATTAAGGAAATATCATAAGAATAAATTAATAGTATAGTCAACCATAAAATAAGGCGAGAAAATAACTTAGAGGTCGGAAATCAGTAAAAGATATCATCACAGGAAATCAGTAAAAGGTGTTAATCACAGAAAATTAGGGATCCAAATAGGAATAGTACTGATTAAGGGGAGAATTAACAAAAAATTTCTATGAACAAACGGAATAAACACATAATAGGCAAGAAGAAGTAAAATCAGAAACATAGTAAAGTAAGAATCACATAGAATCAGGGATTCAACTAGAGAAGATAGAATTGGTTAGAGGAATTAACATAGAAACATAATATAAGCGGAAGAAGCAAGAATCAGAAACTCTACTGAACAATATATGGAAATCACATAGAATCAGGGATTCAACTAGAGAAGATAGAACTGATGAGAGGAATTAACAGAATAAACATAATATAAGCGGAAGAAGCAAGAACCAGAAACCCTACTGAACATAATAGGGTAAAATCACAGAAACTCGGAGTGTTCATGAGAAACAAGCAGACGAACATATTACCAAAGACGGACTCAGAATTATAACAAGTGTTAAAATTAAGGTTTTATGATAACAAGTTATGACTAAGAAGCTAATTTAAAAAAAGGTCATTTTAAACATCAGAGAACAACATTAAAAGACCAGAAATATATTTTGAAGAAAAGTTTTGGAAACCCTAATGGAAAAATAAAGCGACGCTTTGAGAAATCGAAAGGTTTTGTCATAAAACAAACGAAAATAGCTCAAAAAAACCCCAGATCTGTTATAGATCTAAAAGGTATAGTAGAAGAGGTTATGGTTTTCTAGAAAATAACCCAGAAGTGGAGAGACCAGCTTAGAAACTCATTGGTTTAGCAGGAAAAAGGAAAGATCTTACTCGATCGAGCCATGGTGGCCTGAGAATGGTGAGCACGGGCCCAGGGGTGAGTGGAATGGCCATTGGTCCATTGAGGACCTCAAAGAAGGAAGGAATATCGGCACATGAGAGCCATTAAGGCTGGAGGATGGTGGTAAGCCCCCATAGTCGACGGCATGAGAGCACCGGCGAGGGGGAATTAGGGTTAGGGCAGAGAGCGTTTTAGAGAAGAAGAGAGGAGATGATGGCGGAGTGTGAGAGGAGAAATGAGAGAATAAGGGTTTGGGGGGGATAGACTATTAGGTTAATTATGGAAAGGGGGGATCTGGTGCGTTGATCAAAAATTGATCAACGGTCCAGAATAAACAAGACATTGGGTCGGGGAATTAATGGATTTGGGCTTGATTTAATCAGGTTTGGGTCTAGGGTTTAATTAAAATAGTGTTATAAGGTAATTACTAATTATAAAAATTAATCATATGCATGGAAATAACTTAAAATGATTATTTCATATTTAAAAATATAGAAGGCTAATTTCTGGTAGAAAAAATAGAATAAAATTACATGCATTGGCTATAATTGCAAAGCTATTGTAATCATATCCAAAAGATGCCAATTTGGCTAATTATGAAATAATTTGATCTTATTAGGACCATAAACAATGAATTAAATCAAAAAAATTCCTTTGAAATCATTTGTGATACGATTTTGTAATTATTTATTGGAAATAAAATGCTAGATAAATTAGACAAAATATAAGAAAATTATGGAAAAATACCAATAGTTGTTAATGCATGATCTTGAAGGTACATATGCAATTTAAAAAATATTTTGGGAAAAATTGGGTATCAACAGCTACCCCTCTTTACCCGAAAAGGATGAAAGAGTTGTCGGGTAAAGATAGATGGCCAATTTTTACCGAGCGAAGTGGTTAGAGAGGTTTGGGTTGCGCTCCGGCTTCTGAGCTGCCTACATTTCCCTGGTTTTATAGGAATCATGTTGTATGTAGTTCTGGATTCATCGGCAAAGTATACCGATGAAGTTATCACAAGAGTGGGCACAACATCTAGGGATGAGAGAAAGAACGGCTTGCGAGATATCGGGTTTAATACGGTTGGGAGAACTAGAGCGGGATTTCTCCTGCTGGGTAGTCGTTGACTGCCGGGTTACCTGCAAATAAAAGCAATACAAGCGTATACGATGCATAAATTTAAACATGATGCAGGTTCCCGTTGGACTATGAAAGTTGTCTTTGGGCGGTTAGGGATGTCATCCTTAGACCATGATGTCCTGGGCCATGGATTGCTTGATGAGAGATTCGTAGGTCATGCAATGATGTTCTCGGTCCATGAAGATAGTGCCTCCGAACTATGATGCCTTTGAATAATGATATGAAAATTGAGAGAGATCCTCAGTCCATGACATGGTGTCTTCCGGCTATGAGGATGATGTCGTTAGACTATGATGCCTTTGGACAGGTTGGAGATATATCAGCGCATGATATGCAATAACATAATGCTGACAAGACAAAGCTTAGTCCTACAAATTGAAGAGCAGAGCTTAGCCCGAAAGAGAAGCGAAATAAATAATGCTTGAGAGGCAGCGCTTAGTCTCGGTGAAAAAGTAAATTGGAGGTAGAGCTTAGCCTTATGCAGAATGGAAGGCAGCTATTAACCTTATGCAAATGGAAGGCAGAAGATTAGCCTTATGCGAATGATGGCAGAGATTAGCCTTGTGCAAGATGGAGACAGAGCTTAGTCTCATGCAAATGAAGGCAGAGAATAGCCTTATGCAAACGGAAGGCAGATGATTAGCCTTACGCAAATGGAGGTAGAGCTTAACCTCATGCAAAATGTGGGACAGAGCTTAGTCCCATGCAAGATGAAGGCAGGGCTTGGCCTTATGCAGGGGAACAAATAGCAAATGCTAGTAGGATTTCTTAGCTGGTAATAGGTTGTGGTATTGCGATTGTTGTGAGAATTGTGATTATGGAGCATGTTCGTTCTTTTGTGCTGATAGTAAACTTTTCATTTGCGACTGTGTTGAAGTTTGTGAATTCGAAATCCGTTTGTTCTTTATTCCTGCATCCAAAGAAAAATCGTGAGTTCTGTAGATGGGACGGTTGATTCATATCCCCGCTGACTTTGCTTGTGTTGTTCTACTTGGTATGATGGTCCTGTTTATGTCATCGGGGTAGCGTTTGCTAAACAGAACTATATTTTGAAAACGTGCATGATTTTATAAAGACATAGTAAAAATATATTTTGAGAAGTTTAGATGAACCGACGACCGTGACATGGTTCAAGACATTGCAACCACTCATGCTACGTAATTTTGAGGGTCCTCTTCAAAATTCTGCCCCATTTAGATGGTTGATGATTCTTACCGTTGTACATGTTGCAATCGGCGGAACTTGCTTCGAAATTTTGAGGGTCCTTCTCAAAATTCTGCCCCAGTTTCCAATTGCGGGGGGAAATGAGATATTTATTGAATTATGACCGATCCCATAGGGCTGCCTATGTATCCCCTCTTAAACGGGAATCAATTCAGGCGTATTTCAATTTACATCATTGAAGAAAAGCATAGAAAGTTACACATAATATCATTTGACTACATCTGAATTGATTGTCTTTGGCCAGACTTTCCATTTTTGCAAGCATGAGGGCTCCTCCTGTCAATACTCGGTGAACCATATACGGACCTTGCCAGTTGGGAGAAAATTTCCCTTTAGCTTCATCTTGATGTGGAAAGATCTTTTATAACACCAGTTGCCCCGGTGTGAGCTGTCTTGGCTTGAATCTCTTATTAAAGGCTCTGGACATTTTATTCTGATAAAGATGATCGTGACATATTGCATTCATCCTTTTCCCATCTACGAGGGCCAATTGCTCGTACCGGCCTTTTATCCATTCTACGTCGCTAAGCTCATCTTCTTGTATGATTCTTAAGGAAGGATCTCCACTTCAGTAGGAATAACAGCTTCCGTACTATAAACTAGTAAATAAGGAGTTTCCTCAGTTGATGTGCGGACTATGGTGCGGTATCCCAACAAGGCGAATGATAACTTTTCATGCCACTGTTTATGCTTTTCTATCATCTTTCTCAATATCTTTTTGATGTTCTTGTTGGCGGCTTCCACAGCTCCATTCATCTGTGGTCTATAGGCTGTGGAATACTTGTTCTTGATTTTGAAAGTCTCGCACATGGCTTTCATCAGATCACTGTTGAGATTGGAGCCGTTTTCGGTGATGATTGACTCTCGAACCCCGAACCGACAAATGATACGATTACGGACAAAGTCTGCCACGACTTTCTTAGTCACTTCTTTGTAGGATACTGCTTCGACCCATTTGGTGAAATAATCAATAGCTACTAAGGTGAATATGTGTCCATTTGAGGAGGTAGGCTCTATTGGTCCAATGTTGTCCATTCCCCAGGCAGCGAACGGCCAAGGCGAGCTTGTTGCATTGAGCTCGTTTGGGGGTACCTTTATCATACCTGCATGTACCTGACATCGGTAGCATTTTCGAGCATACTGGATGCAGTCTGTTTCCATGGTCATCCAGAAGTGACCGACTCTGAGTATTTTCTTTGCCAAGACAAAACCATTCATATGTGGGTCGCAGGTCCCAACATGTATCTCTTCAAGTAGTCTGGAAGCTTCCTTTGCATCGACACATCTTAATAATCCCAAGTCGGGAGTTCTCCTGTATAGGTTTCCTCCGCTGAGAAAGAAATTGTTGGACAATCTCCGGAGCGTGCGTTTCTGAGTGTGATTTGCAAGCTATGGATACTCTCCCTTTGACAAGTATTCCCTGATGTCGTGGAACCATGGTCTTCCATCTGCTTCTTCTTCAACATGGGCACAATATGTCGAGTGGTTATGGATCTTTACTGGAATAGGGTCAATGACATTCTTATCTGGCTGCTGTATCATGTCATGGAAGATAGTGGTCATAGCTCTGATATAGGTGGCCCCAACATTCTTTAGGCCGAATGGCATCATCTTATAACAGTAGACTCCCCACAACGTAATGAAAGTCATTTTCTCAGCGTCTTCCTCGTCCAACCAAATCTGATGATAACCAGCAAAGCAATCCACGAACGACTGAAGCTCATGCTTGGCGCAATTATCAATTAGGGTGTGTATGTTCGGGAGAGGGATATCATCCTTCGGACTAGCCCGGTTGAGATCCCGGTAGTCGACACAAACCCTGACCTTTTCGTCTTTCTTGGGCACTGGCATGATGTTGGCTAACCATGTCGGATATTCAACTACCCTGAGAACCTTGGCGTTGATTTTCTTGGTAACTTCCTCTTTGATTTTCAGACTCATATCAGGCTTGAACTTTCTGAGCCTTTGCTTTACCGGCGGGCACATTGGATTGGTCGGCAGCTTGTGAGCCACAATGGACATACTTAGACCAGTCATGTCATCGTACGACCATGCAAATATGCCTTCATATTCTTTCAAGAATTGTGTGTATCCCACTTTCTTTGATGGCGATAAATGAATGCTGATGCGAGTTTCTTTGACAGTTTCTGAATCACCCCGGTTGATGATCTCGGTTTCGTCCAGATTGGACTTAGGTATATTCTCAAAATCCTCAACTTCACTGATAATTTCATCGGGTATGACATCCTCTTCTTCTGAATCACTGTCCTTTTGTTGCGTTGGCTCATTGCATATCACAGTCATTAGTTCATCAAGACAGGGAATAGTAATGTTGTGTAGATAAAATAATGAGAGAAAACAATATTAAATAAATACAGATTCGTTGAAATGTGAAAGTGATTTTCGAATGTTTTGGAACATTGGAGATTTTATTGAAAAATGCAAAAATGAAAAATGCGAAAAGGAAATCATTAGCAAAATGCAATAAACAATGCTTGTTCTGCCTTGCTACCCCTGGACTCGTCGGGCCCTAGATGGTCTGACAGTCCAATTCTTGAGGAATAATCCCTTACTCACAGCTTGGACAGTAGGGCCTTCCTCCTCCTCCTCCTCCTCCTCCTCC
>ML326123.1:0-155560 GCA_005239505.1 Nicotiana paniculata | reverse complement strand
CCCAAAATACTAACTCAGGTCGTGATGGCGCCCAACACCAGGGTTAGGCAAGCCCACACTCAGATTACTAAGGATTTTTCCCACTTTATTAAACATTCCAACACGTGCCAAGTTTTAAAGTTCAAAACATTAATTGAAAAAGATAATAAGTCATTTTAACCGAAAGCAATCATAAAGAGGCATGAGCCAATATATATATATACAGACCCGCAAACTATAATAACTACTACGTGTGTGCCAGGAACTAGTGTCACAAGTCCTACGGGCATACTAACAAAATATACAAAAGATATAATATAACTGTCCCACTGTCTGGAAGAAATATACGGGAATAACAAAAGAAACTCCATGGTGCTGCTGAGGATCGTCAGGAGAAGCAGCTCACCGTAAAGTCAGGTCCGACTATGATCAGAATCGAGCTCCGGTCTGATAACCAGATGCACCAGCCTCAGAACCTGTACAATTAGTACAGAATCGTAGCACGAGTACATAAACAAATATGTACCCAGTGAGTATCCCACCTAACCTCGAAGAAGTAATGACGAGAGGTCGACTTAACACTCACTAAGGTCCAACAAAATGATTAAACAAGATATAATATTAGTAACAGACATACGAGGATGATAAAAACAGTAAACATTAAAAATAACAGTAATTCAAATAAATACTGGAAGTAAATATACAATTACTACTTCATTATTCTCCTTTTTTTCTTTCCCATAAAATGTCTGACCTCTCAATAACCATAAAAAGAATCATTAACAATTTAGCATGCACATACAATATAAGGACAACCGGCCTGATCCATCATAATAATCACATTTGTGCACTGCCGAGGGTCGAACGGACCGAACCATAATATATCTTTTAATCTCGCCGTGGCGTACGGCCCGCTCCCATGAGAGTGGGGGAAATAACACTCCGCTCGCAGAATGTAAATTGCGAAGCGGTCACATGCGCACACAATCTACACAATATTCTTCATAAATTACTTTTCAGTGAACAATTCCTTTAAAATTCTCAAATTCCATGATCTCAGGGAAACAAGCCGCATGTAACATTAATTCATTAAGCATATAGTTCATTTCAAGGAAAAACACAAGGCATGGTGTAGGCCTAACTATCCGGACATAACAATAATAGTCGCTACGTAAGGACTCTCGTCACTTTGTGCGTAAGTATCCCCCACAAACATTAGCACATAGCTATTTAAATCACCTAGGGGGACAATTCCCTCTTACAAGGTTAGAAAGGACACTCACCTCGTGTCGAACCTACTCCCCGGGTCAAGAATGCGCCCGAAACTCCGAACTCGTCACCCAAGGACTCGAAACTAATCAAATGTTACGTAAATATATCAAATTATACTCAAAGCATGGAAGTCTCCTACTACTTAATCAAATTCACCATTTTTGAAGAAATCCCAAAATCCAACCCCGGGCCCGCATGCTTGGATTCCAAAAATTCTCGAAGGAAACACTCACCCATAACCTAAGGATCATTAATACATGATTTTTGTATGATTTCATAGACAATTCACGGGTAATTCTCTAAATTCTCGAAAGCCCTAGGTTACTACCCAATTCCTTAATTTTCCACTAATTTGGTAGTTAATTCAACTAAGAATACATGCATTAACTAACTTTAGGGTAAAATTCACTTACCTTTTTAGTAGCTAGGTTGTGGAGCTCTTTCCCAAGCTTTCAAGGTCTCTAATGGAGGAATAAAATGCGGTGAAATGAAATAATCCCATGTTTTATAGAACTTACTGCCTACTGTGGTTCCGCACCTGCGGCTCAAGGACCGCACATGGTCTCGCGCCTGCGAGAAAAGACTTGCACCTGCAAAAGAGGGGCAAGGGGCCTGGGCTCGCACCTGCGGCTCCGCTCCTGCGGATATTATCCGCACCTGCGAGAAATGGGCAGCCTCAACTGAAGCCGCACCTGCGAGGCAAGGACCGCAGGAGCGGTCTCGCACCTGCGACTGGGCAACCGCACCTGCGGTCACACCAGATGAGGTGCACCAGCAACTGCTTTAGCTGGTTTTTGGCCTCGTTCGGTGCCCGAAAGGCACTTGGGCCCACTCGAGCCCCCGTCCAAATATACCAACAATTCCCAAATCATAATACGGACTCGCTCGAGCCTTTGGAACACCCAAAACAACACTAAAACTCAAAACCCCTAGATTCAAATTTAGAAACTTTAAGTTTATTGAATTCGCTAACAATGTGCCGAACTAACCTATACTACTCGAAATGACCCCAAATTTTGCGAGCAAGTCATGAATGACATAACGGAACTATTCCCTGTCTCGAAATTCTGTTCGGACCTCGATAACATGAAAACACGTCCCAAACCACAATATGAACTTAAGGAAACTCTTATTTCGATATTGGGCGCCGAAACGCTCCCAGGTCATCCAAAACCCATTCAGAACATACGCCCAAGTCCTAAATCATCATACGAAGCTACCAAAACCGTCGAAACTCGATTCCGAGGTCGTTTACTCAAAATATTGACCGAAGTCAAACTTGGCCTTAAAGGCCAACCTGAAGGAACTAAGTGTTCCAATATTGCTCTAAACACTTCCGAATCCCGGACCACTCGCCCCCGCAAGTCATAAGTCACAATAAGCCTCTATGGGAAGTTTAATTCAGGGGAACGGGGTCCGACAACGCAAAATGCCTGATCGGGTCATTACATTCTCCACCTCTTAAGCAAATGTTCGTCCTCGAACAGGTCTAGAATCATACCTAAAGTGCTGAATAAGTGTGGATATCTGCTCTGCATGCCCTCCTCGGACACCCAGGTTGCCTCCTCAACTAATTGGCCCCTCCACTGGACCTTTACGGCAGAAACTCTCTTGGACCTCAACTGGTGATCCTGTCTATCAATAATAGCAACTGGCTCCTCCTCCTAACCCAACCTCTCATCCAACTGAATAGTTCTGAAATCAACCACGTGAGAGAAGTCGACGTGGTACCTCCGGAGCATGGATACATGAAAGACCAAATGAACTCTTGACAAACTGGGAGGTAAGCTAGCTCATAAGTAACCTCCCCAACTCGCCTCAACACCTCGAAGGGACCTATAAACCTCGGGCTCAACTTGCGCTTCTTTCCGAACCTCATAATACCCTTCATCGACGAGACCTTTAACATGACCTTATCTCCCTCCATAAATGATACATCACGCGCTTTCTTATCAGCGTAACTCTTCTGTCTGGACTATGTTGTGCAGAGCCTCTCCTGAATCAACTTCACTTTCTCCAAAGCATACCTCACTAGGTAGGTGCCATATAACTTAGCCTCGCCAGTCTCAAACCACCCGATAGGAGAACGACATCACCGACCATACAAGGCCTCAAATGTTGCCATCTCAATGCTATACAGATAACCATTATTGTAAGCAAACTCGGCCAAAGGCAAGAACTGGTCCCATTGAACTCCGAAGTCAATCACACATGCCCTGAGCATGTCCTCCAATATCTGAACTGTACGCTCCAACTGACCATCAGTGTGAGGGTGATATGTTGTGCTGAGATCTATCTGGGTACCCATCTCACTATGTAATGCTCTCCATAAGTGCGAGGTGAACTGAGGACCTCGATCTGATATAATGGACACTGACACACCCTGCAACCGGACTATCTCCCGAATGTAGATCTGTGCCATACTTTCGAAAGTATATGTAGTATCCACTGGAATGAAATGCGCCGATTTGGTCAATCTATCCATAGTGACCCAAACCGCGTCAACCTTCCGCAGAGTCCGAGGCAACCCAACCACGAAGTCCATGGTGATGCGTTCCCACTTCCACTCTGGAATGGGCATCTGCTGAAGCAGGCCTCCTGGCCTCTGGTGCTCATAGTTAACCTACTAGAAATTAAGACACCTAGCCACATACTCCACAATGTCCATCTTCATCCGCCTCCACTAGTAATGTTGCTTCAAATCACGATACATCTTCGTAGCACTAGGATGAACAGAATACCGAGAACTGTGTGCCTCCTCTAGAATCCTCCCTCTCAGGCCATTGACATTAGGAACACATAAACGGCCCTGAAGTCTCAGAACTAAATCTTCGCCAATAGTAACCTCCTTGGCACCACCCTGAACCACTGTCTCCCGCATCTCTAACAAGTACAAATCATCAAACTACCGAGCCTTAATCTCTCCCAATAATGAAGACTGAGCAACCACATGTGCTAAAACTCGGCGAGGCTCTGAAAGGTCTAACCTCACCAGGCGATTAGCCAAGGGCTGAATGTCCAAGGCTATAGGTCTCTCATCTACTTCAATGTAAGCCAAACTACCCATACTCTCTGCCTTCTTGCTCAAGGCATCTGCTACCACGTTTGCCTTTCCCGAATAATAAAGAATGGTGATATCATAATCCTTCAACAACTCAAGCCATATGCGCTGCCTCAAATTAAGATCCCTCTGCTTGAACAAGTGCTGCAAGCTGCGGTGGTCTGTATAAACCTCACAGGACACACCATACAAGTAGTGCCTCCATATCTTAAGAGCATGAACAATCGCCGCCAACTCTAAATCTTGCACATGGTAATTCTTCTCATGAACCTTCAGGTGGCGCGAATCATAAGCGATAACTCTCCCTCCCTGCATCAACACACACCCCAAGCCAACTCACGAAGCGTCGCAATACACTGTATACATCCCAGAGTCGGAAGGCAATACCAGAACTGGTGCTGAGGTCAATGCTGTCTTGAGCTTCTAAAAGCTCACCTCACACTCGTCGGACCATATGAATGGGGGTATTCTTTTGAGTCAATCTAGTCAATTGAGCTGCAATAGTAGAGAACCCTCCACAAATCGGCGATAATAGCCTGCTAGGACCAAAAAACTCCTGATCTCTGTAGCTGAAGTAGGACGCAGCCAACTCTGAACTGCCTCAATCTTCTGAGGATCAACCTTTATACCCTCTCCAAATACCACATGCCCCAAGAATGACACGGAATCCAACCAGAACTCACACTTGGAGAACTTAGCATATAGCTTCTGTTCTCGCAAAGTCTGGAGCACAACTCTTAAATGTTGCTCGTGCTCCCCCAGGCTACGTGAATAAATCAAAATGTCATCAATGATGAAAATGACAAAGGAATCAATATACGGCCTGAACACCCTGTTCATCAAGTCCATAAATGCTGCTAGGGCATTAGTCAAGCCAAATGACATTACCAGGAACTCATAGTGGCCATACCTCGTGCGAAACGCTGTCTTTGGAACATCTGAGGCCCCCACAAACATTATCACATAGCCATTTAAATCACCTAGGGAGAAAATTCCCTCTTACAAGGTTAGAAAGGAGACTCATCTCGTGTCGAACCACTCCCCGGGTCAAGAATGCGCTCGAAACTCCGAACTCGTCACCTAAGGACTCGAAATTAATCAAATGTTACATAAATATATCAAATTATACTTAAAGCATGGAATTCTCCTACTACTTAATCAAATTCACCATTCTTGAAGAAATCCCAAAATCTAACCCCGGGCCCGCATGCTCGGATTCCAAAAATTCTCGAAGGAAACACTCACCCATAACCTAAGGATCATTAATACATGATTTTTGTATGATTTCATAGCCAATTCACGGGTAATTCTCTAAATTCTCGAAAGCCCTAGGTTACTACCCAATTCTTTAATTTTCCACTAATTTGGTAGTTAATTCAACTAGGAATTCATGCATTAACTAACTTTAGGGTAGAATTCAATTACCTTTTTAGTAGCTAGGTCGTGGAGCTCTTTACCAAGCTTTCAAGGTCTCTAATGGAGGAATAAATGGGGTGAAATGAAATAATCCCGTGTTTTAAAGAACTTATTGCCTATTGTGGTTCCGCACCTGCGGCTCAAGGACCACACCTGCGGTCTCGCGCCTGCGAGAAAAGACTCGCACCTGCGGAAGAGGGGCAAGGGGCCTGGGTTCGCACCTGCGGGGAGGAGCTCGCACCTGCGAGAAATGGGCAGCCTCACCTGAAGCCGCACCTGCGAGGCAAGGACCGCATGAGCGGTCTCGCACTTGCGACTGGGCAACTGCACCTGCGGTCACACCAGATCAGGTGCACCAGCAACTGATTCACCTGGGCCCACCCGAGCCCCCGTCCAAATATACCAACAAGTCCCAAATTATAATACAGACTCGCTCGAGCCTTCAGAACACCCAAAACAATGCTAAAACTCAAAATCACACCTCAAAAACCCCTAGAATCAAACTTAGGAACTTTAAGTTTCTTGAATTCGCTAACAATGCGCCGAACTGACCTATACTACATGGAAGGACTCCAAATTTTGCGAGCAAATAATGAATGACATAACAGAACTATTCCCGGTCTCAGAATTTTTTTCGGACCTCGATAACACAAGAACACATCCCAAACCACAATATGAACTTAAGGAAACTCTTATTTCGATATTGGGCGCCGAAACGCTCCCGGGTCATCCAAAACCCCTTCCGAACATACGCCCAAATATTGACTGAAGTCAAACTTGGCCTTAAAGGCCAACCTGAAGGAACCAAGTGTTCCAATATTTCTCTCACTTATATTAGACTCCAGGTATGTTTCTAGACCCGTTAGAGGACGAACGTTTGTTTAAGAGGGGGAGGATGTAACGACCCGACCGGTCGTTCCGAGAATTTTAGTCCCATTTTCCCTATTTATGCTTTATCATATGTTGCTTAGCCTATTTATGTTGTGTTGGGTCGGTTGGTTCGGGTTCGGAGTGGTCGTGGTGAGAACTGAGACACTTAGTCTCTTAAATTGGATTAATAGTTGGAAAAGTAAACTGTGAGTTGACTTATTGTAAACGACATCAGAATGTATATTTTATGGCTCGAATAGCTTTGTTGGGTGATTTGGGAATTAGGAGTGTGTTCGGAATGTGGTTTTAATGTCCGGAGTAGAATTAGGCTTGAAATGGCGAAGTTGAGTATTTGGCGATTTTCGGTCGGCAGTGGAACATAGGCTATCGGGATCAGAATGGAATTCCGGAAGTGGGAGTAGGTTCATAGTGTCAGTTTGGTTGTGTGTGCAAAATTTCAGGTCAATCGGACGTGTTTTGGATGGTTTCGGCATCTTTGGCGAAATTTTGAAGTTTCAAAGTTCATAGGCTTGAATCCGAGGTGAATTTGGTGTTTTTGCATTGTTTTTGACATTTTGAAGGCTCGACTAAGTTTGAATGGTGTTATGGAGTGTGTTTTCATGCTTGGTTAAAGTCCCGAGGCCCTCGGGTGTGTTTTGGGAGGTTAACGGACCTAGTTTGAATGTTGGAAAGTTGCAAAATTTCTGCTGGTGTTTCTTCTTGTTTTCTTCTACGCGATCGCAGGGGTGAGTTCGCGATCGTGTAGGCTTAGCAGGGCTGGAGTCGAGGTTGTTCTATGAGATCGCAGTAAATGGGTCGCGATCGCGGTCACGTGGGAAGTGATTCTTCGCGAACGCATGGTCAGTGCCGTGTTCGCATAGGGTATTCGAGCTGCAGTGAAGTCAAGGCATTTTTCTCTATGCGATCGCGTGAGTTGGGTTGCCATCGCATAGGGTCTTGTGTTTGTTAACTGCGAACACGAGGGGGGGGGGGGTCCCGCGGTTGCGTAAGGTTAAATGTGGGGTTGACTTTTTCTGTGCTTCACGATCGCGTGGCACGTGCCGCGATCGCGATTAAGGAATTAGGCCTGGGCAGTGTGCTTTAAAAAGTCATATCCGCGAGTTTTAGTCCACTTTTCACCATTGTTGGACGGAATTGGAGCTTTTGAGAGGGATTAAAGAGGGAATCAAAGGGGAAACACTTGGAGGTAAGATTTTTGACTTCATAACTCGATTCTATGTTGTTTTATAAGTAATTAAACCTGAAATTAGTTGGGTTTAAACCCAAAATTGGGGAAGTTATGGCATGAGAAATTGAGACTTTAATTGATTAATTGAAGTGGCCAATTTTTATAGAATTCCGATATGTGGGCTCGGGGGTCGGGTTTGGCCAATTTTGGAAATTTTGGTTAAAATTGATAGTTTTCGAGTGGGGTTTGTTCCTTTAGCATATATTGATGATATTAATCTTGTTTGGATTGATTCAGAGCAATCGTGAGCCAATTCGAGAGGAAAGAGCATTGCGGATTAGTATTTGGGCCGGTTTGAGGTAAGTAATGTTTGTAAATCTTGTCTTGAAGGTATGAAACTCCGAACTTCACATTTTCTCACTATTTTGGAGTGGCACACATGCCGGATGACGAGTGTGTGGCATGCACTGATTTTAGATTTGGAATTGGTCCTTCCCGTGGCAACTATTGAGTTGCATATTTACTTTTAAACCATATGTTAAATCGTGTTTTAAGACTATTGTTATATTTGGGCTGTAATCCATGTTTGGGGCCTTGTGCCGCCGACTTGTTTAGACCCCTTGGGGGATTTTACTGCTATTTCCTCACTGTGTTGACATATGATTTACACTCAGTCATATTATATTTAACTGATTTCGAAACTCAGCCTTATTTACACTATTTTGAGATATAAAATAATGTTTTGGGTCGAGTACGCCGTTTTACTGATAGACCCAGTGGATTTTTTGAGAGTTTCTTACTAAGTGAGGCTGAGGGCCTGATTGTGAGGATACGATATGCCACGAGGTGGCTTGATATTAGCGCTTGGGCTGTAGGAGCCCCTCCGGAGTCTGTACATACCCCAGTGAGCGCAAGTACCTACTGAGTGCGTGTGCCGAATGCCGAGTGACGAGTGATTGGGAGGCATGAGTGACAGTGAGGTTTCCCGAGGGGCTAATACTGAGTGATTGTGAGGCATGCTGAGCGACTGATTCTGAGTGATGATTTGCTCGAGGGGCGATTTATGATACATGTTTTGGCCCGAGGGGATATTTATGATTTGTTTCATTTTACATTAAACTCTTTGGGTGTTTTTTTCTGAAATTTTTGGAAATCACACTTTTCAAAGGATTTTTACTGAAGTTGGCTTTTAAAGCATGTTGATTTAATGTATACACTGTTGGAAAGAAAGGATGTGCTTATTGTGAATTGATGATTTGATCCTATGTGTTTCTTACTGCTTAGACTTGATTTATTTTCATTACTACTGAGTTGGCGTACTCACATTACTCCCTTCACCCCTGTGTGCAGATACAGGTGCTGGTACCGAGCGCTAGTTCTCTTCCTTCTTGTGGAGTCGGAGTTGGGACTTCGAGGTAGCTGTTCAGCGTCCACCACTTCTCTTTTCCCATTTCTTGTTTTGTATTTAGTTCCTCATTCCGAGTCTTGATGTACTATGATAGTAGAGTTGTTTTGTACTACTCGTAGATGCTCATGATGATTGACTCCAGGTTTTGGGGCAGTGTATAAACTTTTTTATTCATTTTGTTGCTTTAAGCTTCTTAAGCGGAAGAATTTTTGTGAAATATCAGAACAATTTTAGAAATTATGAAAATATTATGTCAGTATGTGATTGTTGGCTAGCCTAGCTCCATGATAGACGCCATCATGGCCGGCTTAGGATTCGGGGTCGTGACAATAATAAATTCAATACAACCGAATATCACTATTTTAGTGACTTTGTTTTTTGACTACAATCGAATTGAATACAGTGAAATGGAATACAATGTAAAATAGATAAGAATGAATATTGTCGAGTTGAATACAATGTATACAACTTATTTGTTCATAATTTGTTGTTTGAATACAACTGAATTTAATACAGTGGAATTGAATACAATATAAAATATATAAGCACAAATACATTCGAATTGAATACGTGTATACAATCGAATTGAATACAACGAGATATATTCCCTGGCAAGCAATTAGTAGCCACGAAATGTAATTAGCTAAATTATAGCTACGCCCAGAAATAAGCCTCCAAACAATAGACATCTCTGAAAGTTCCCCTAGATTTAAATAATATTAAAAGTGAATCCTTCAAAACATGATGTTTCTATATTTTATTTTTCTTTTCAAGATATTCATTCAAATTGATAGCATTTTTGTTCTAAGTTCTCATTAATTATACCTTTTTTTATCAGAATCTCATGCATTCCAAACTAAGTTTTTTTTTGTGAGAGAAGGATTCACTTTTAGTATTATTTTAATTCATGTAAATGGTTATTGGGTTGGGTAATTCATATTTTAAGGGGAAAATACAAAATTGACCATCAACCGTATATATATATATATATATATATATATATATATATATATATATATATATATATATATATATATATATATATATATATATATATATATATATATATATATATTCTTCTTTAATGGTTTATTATATATTTGATTGAAAAAAACAAGAATGAGAAAATCCTACCGGAAAATTTTGTTTTATGGTCACTATGATTTTTGTATGAGTTATTAAAAGGTTATGTTTACCCATAAAATGGTATAGTTGAATTTATACGTGGTTTATATATAAGTGAATTAATTTGATCCAAAAATAATAGATGAACTAGACAAAAATGTAAGACTTAGCCTTGAAATTGAAATGAAATGACAGATATCTTAGTCCCGGGTGCAGAGCTACCGGAGGCAATAAAAACAATATAAATAAGCAAGAAAGTGAAGATTTTGATGAAATATAGTATATGCTTGTCAAAAAATTCGTTTTCTACAATGATGGTAAAACTTACTATTTAAAGTTACACCTAGGGAGCAAGATGCTAGGATCAAGCCCCTCTTTAATGATAATTATGAGGACCATTGAAGAATGTAACGGTTGGCAATGAATGCCATAGTCTCTATAATGGATCATGCACTTAATGCTATAGAATATTTTTCTTGAATACTACTGGATGATAGGAATTTATTTTGTCTTTATGAATATCATTTTCTCCGCAGTCAAGCGAGATCATTGCCCTCAGGATTGATTGTCTTCTGTCTTCGGCTCCACGTGTCACTTTCTCCTTTGATCATTAAATACGAGCATATTTGTGACGAACCGGCCGGTCTTCTTGAGAGTTATAGCCCCGATCCCCTGTTAACTACTTTTTCCGAATCTATTTCTGCTATTGTGACTTGCTGGGAGGGTTCGTTTTGGGTTTCGGAGTGAATTGAGACACTTAGTCTCTTAATTGGAAGCTTAAGTTGGCAAAGTCAACCGGATGTCGACTTGTTTGTAAACAACCTCGGATTTGGATTTTGATCGTTCCTTAGCTATGCTAGGTGATTTTGGACTTAGGAGCGCGTCCAGAATATGATTTGGAGGTCCGTAGTGGAATTAGGCTTGAATTGGTGAAAGTTGAAATTTTGGTGATTTGGCCAACAGTGGAAATTATGATATCGGGGTCAGAATGGATTTTCGGAAGTTGGAGTGGGTTCATAGCGTCATTTATGACTTGTGTGCAAAATTTGGGGTCAATCGAACATGGTTTGGTAGGTTTCAGGCGTTGATTGTGGAATTTAGAAGTTTAGAAGTTCCTTAGGCCTGGATCCAAGTGTAAATTGGTGTTTTGATGTTATTTTGAGTGATTCGAAGATTCTACTAAGTTTTTATGGTGTCTTAGGATTGGTTGGTATGTTTGGTTTAGGTCCCGAGGGCTTCGGGTGAGTTTCGGGTACTTAACGCATTGAATTGAGACTTAGGAGAATTCTGAAATTTGCTGGTTCTGGTGTTTTCGCACCTGCGGTAGGAAGTCCACAGGTGCGGCCCTGTAGAAGCGAGGATGAGGTCGCATGTGCATTTTTGGGTATGAAGACCAGGGGTCACCAATGCGACACGTGAAACGCAGAAGCGGAGCCGCATCTGCGGAGGGCTAATCGCATATGCGGATTTTGGGGAGGAAGTTAAGTTCCGCAGAAGCGGACGAGTTAGCGCAAAAGCGTATCCGCAGATGGAGATCTATGTGCGCAGGTGCATAGTCTAGATATTTAATGAAAATCTGCAGGTGCGGAACTCTAGCAGTAGAAGCTGTACCACATAAGCGGTTAAGTAACCACATGTGCGGTTTAGCTGGGCAGATTAAAGGTTTAAATCGAGGGTTTGGAGTTCATATCACAAAATTGAATTGGGAGCTCGGTAGAAGGAGATTCTTGGAGAGATTCTTACGTGGGTTTTTGGGGTACGTGATTCGTACCTAGTTTTGGTTATTCCCATGATTATGTCTTTAATTTCATAATTAAATTATTGATTTGGCGTGGAAAATTGGGAAAAATTTGGGAAAAGTCCTTAGGCCAAATTTTGGGATTTTGATCGGGATTTTGGTATTGGATTTGAGAAAATTTGGTATGCTTAGACTCATGAGTGAATGAGTGTTCATAATTTGTGAATTTTACCCGATTCCGAGACGTGGTCCGGGGGAGCCTTTTTGAGCGATTTCCAATTTCACGCTTTAACTTCTATTCCGTTTGCTAGATTAGTTTCTTGTAGTTATATTTATGTTATGTAATTGGTTTTGGATAGATTTGGGCCATTCGGAGTTAGATATGCATGGAAAGAGCATTATTTCGGATTGATTTGAGCTTGGTTCGAGGTAAGTGGCTTGCCTAACCTTGTGGGGGGGGGGGGGAACTCCCCTTAGGATTGGTACTGTTTTGATATGTGAGAGCCGTGTACATGAGGTGACGAGTATGTACACAAGATAATTGTTGTAAAAACCCATTTTCTACTGAGAAATGCCTTGTTTTTTCCTTCTTATCTGAGTCTAATCAGCATGTGTTGAATCATGTTAGACTAGAATATCATGCTTACTTGCCTTAACTGTTTACCTGAACTACGTGCATCATGTTTAGTGAATTTACCTGTCTTTCCTTAACTTGTACTTAGGTTGAATTGTAAGATTTCTTGCCGTAACTATTGAATTCTATTGTTTGGCTGCATATTTACTTTGGGACTACAGAGCGGTATTCAGGAATATCCCCCTGTACTGTATATTTACTTTGGGACTATGGAACGGTATTCCGGGAGATCCCCCTGTGTTGCATATTTAATTTGGGACTACGAAACGGTATTCCGGGAGACCCCTGCACATTTACATTTGGGAGTACGAGATGGTATCTCGGGAGATCCCTTGTATTTTTGAGTACTGAGATGTTGTGTTTTTCTATGATTTCGTCCCTGTTCAATTCCAGTCTTTATTATACTGCGATATTTTATTCTTGTCTTGCTATATTATTTATATACTAGTAAAGCCCTAACCTAACCTCATCACTACTCGACCGAGGTTAGGTTTGGCACTTGCTGGGTATCATTGGGGTATACTCACACCTTTTCCTGCACATGTTTTTCTTGTGCAGATCCAAGTACATCTTACTAGCCTCATTGCTAGTGCAGTCGCTGCTGATTATTGGAGACTTCAAGGTATATCTGCCCGCTCCCGTAGATTCTCAGAGTTCCCCTCTATCCCTTTATGTTCATTTTCATTCTTTCTGTAGAAATGATGTATAGAATAGTTAAGACTTCTTAGTAGCTTGTGACTTACGGTGTTTCGGGTTTTGGGAATTGTTTTTGTACATTTCAGAAGTGATAATTGTATATGCCGAGTGGCATTCCGTTGCTTATTAGATATTTGCTACTGTTAGTAGTTAATGTTCATGCTTTTGTTTCATTTCCGCAAAGTGTTAGGCTTACCTAGTCGTAGAGACTAGGCGCCGTCATGACAACTCACAGAGGGGGAAATTGGGTCGTGACTATATTTTACCCCATACAAAATAGTCCCCCTTCTTTCCGGTAGGTAAACTTTGTGTCACCAGGAAGTTGGTATAGATACCTTTCTTGGGGGGAAATTTTCTGACACCCTCTGAATAGTTTTTGACGGTTGATTAGATGCATGTCTCTCTACATTTAATGCCCCGAAAATGTGTCATCCCATGATTCAACGTCACTTTTGTCATTTATCGAGGTAATTATGGCCATGATCTTAGTTGCCTATTTCTTTACTTATACGTATCAAACTTCTTCATTTACACTTCATAATTTTTCAAAATTTCTCAAACTCTCCTTACTCAACTCATACTTTGTCTTCAACCTTTATTTAACATTCTTCTTGAAAGAAAAATTTCCTTCTTTTCTGATAAAAAATGGCCTCTTCTTCCGAAAACCCTAGTTCCTCAATGAACAAAGGTAAAGTTGATGATGCTCCTCCTCCTACGGTAAGCACCATCATTCCAAAGAGTCTTGTCACAACTAAGGATTCGAAGAGAAGTATCCTTCCGCTTAACCTCGTACGTGGGCCATTAGCGTATACCCTTCTTCCATCTGTCCTTCCAGTATTCATGCTGTGAAGTAAGACTTCCATTTCCAGGATTTAAACATTATCGCTCGTGATCTAGCAGAATGGGTAACCTTACCCAAGAAGGGTTTTACGTATTTTTATACGTGCCCCTTCACTGTGGGGCCATTATCTTTGAGTGGAGAGCTTGACTCCGTCAACGTGGAGTTCTGCATCCACTACCAGGTATTCGTGGCACAATTAAGTCCTTCTGTTTGGAGGACAGTCGCTTGTCTTTAGCGCTTATGCCAGGAGAAGGGAGAGGAGCTAACCCCAGCTCGATTAATGAATCTATATTACCCCATATTTCCCCGGGGGGGGGGGGGGGGGGGGGGGGGGGGGGGGGGGATGGGAGGAGATGATAAATTTCAGCAAGCGTGGACACCATGCTCTGCTATCTAGCATGGATGATGACAACAAGCGTGGATGGAAAGGTTCGTTGCAGTTGCCACCAGTGATATCATTCTGGCCACGACTTTATCCTTTCTAGAATTATGGAACAACACTCGTAAGTTCACCATTTGTCTTTTCTTCCATTAAAGATCGTCCCATATCGTTATTGACCCTTCTTTCTTTGCTCGTTTTAACAACTCAGTGGGTACCACCTAGGGTTGAAGTTTTGGACCAGTGGGCCTAGAAAAGTTTGGACGTTACGCCCCAGACCCGCACGTGGAAAGAACTGGCCCTTAAGTACGGGTGGAAGTTCAAAAATTATGGTAAATTGGACTTATCTTGTTTTTACTTTTTGTATAAGGAAGTTGATTAACCTTTCTCTTTTGTTGAATTCAGGTTCTACCCTAGGGCTCAGTTGTCGTCCCCGAGGAGGACATTTTGGCTAATCCTGCTGATGCGGCGAGGCTGCTGCAGGAGGCGTTTACCTGAACAGGTGTCTCTGGGCCTGCTTCTGGTGCAAGTTCTTCTTCTCGGAGGCCATGTCCAGAGAAAAAGCAATAAAAAAGGAGACGTTCATCCACGACAAAAGGAACAAATAAAAAGGTAAAGAATGCAGTGCTCGAGCCATCCCCAGATGTTGTGGAGGTGAGCGTCACGCCCGAGCTAGTCCCAGTGATGATGTGGCTTCTTTACATAGAAGACGACGACCTTCATCAACTCAATAGAATTCTCAATCTGTTAAGTTATCTATACCAACCGAGGATGATGCATCCACACTCTTGGGGGGGAGGGGAGTTTGATGTTGTGGAAGATGCCAACTCACGCTTCCAAGTCCTAGCTGCCGCACCTGGTACTGTAAGGCTAAGTATCGAGCCTCTTCCGTCTTCGGTTGACGAGTAACTAACAATCAGCTGCTTGCCACTGCTTCTAACCCTACAATGCTATCTGCTTCATCTCTCTCTTCTCCAACTCTGGCTTCGCCACCATAAATTTCTACATTATCTCTGTCGGCTGTAGCTACCCAAGCAGAGGGTGTCCCTCTCCCCAATCCCAGTTCATGGGATCCTAGGGCAATATTATGCTGCCCCCTCAGAAGATCCCCAAAGGAGGAGGAGCGTCACCTTCTTGGTTTCCACTGGATGCAATATATTGTCCCAACCGGTGGAATTTGCTAACTATCTGAAGCCTTTGGCTTTAGAGAATGATTGGGAAAAAAATACAAATTCTCTCGGAAGAGTGTCTATTGAACAATGCCATGCACAACACAGCGATGGTATTGTTTTTGTTTTCTCTGTTGTTTCTTCTATTTGTGTTATGGCAGGGTTTTGAATTTGCATTCTTGTTTTGCAAGCCAACTTCCTTGCTTCCGAGGGCCTTCAAAGGCTGATTCGCGATAAGGAAGAACTTTCTTCCGTGGGATCAGCTTTTGGCCGAGCAGGACCAAATTGTTGCTCGCCTCTCAGAATTGGAAGCTCGAGTTTCCGAGGCCATTGAGTTGGAGGCTTAGTTGCAGCAAGCTGAGCAAGAAGTAGTGACCCTTAGTTAAGAGGTTGCCCCATTGAGGGCTTAATTTTAAGAAGCTAGGGCCAAATGGGTTGAAGTCCATACCGTTCTTGCTGCATCTGATCGCGAGGCTGCCTGTGCTGAAAGATTGAATAATTTGGAGGCGGCCTTAAACTCCAAAGATGGTGAGGTTGCTACTGTAGAAGAAAAGTATCTTTGGTTGGAGGAGAAGAATAAGAAGATCATAGAGCATAATAAAATCTACAACTCTACTGTCCATGATTTTGATGTCAGCCTCCGGTCCATGAGATCCGCACGGGAAAACCTTTCTACTGAGGTTGGCCAGTTTAAAGGAGAACTTCAGCACCGAGTGACTTCCCTCATTGTTGAAAAAACATATGTTATGTACAACATGAGGAGAAAAACCTTGGAATAGGCCAAAGCGGGTATTATAGATTTTGATGGCGAAATCGCTAAGGCCCGTAAGCTGGAATTAACCGCAAAAACGGATCTTCCAGCCCGACTTGATGCTACCGATTCTTTTGGTTCCGATTCTAAGTTCTCGGGAATTTAAGAAGAACTGGAATGCGATGATGCTGAAGGCCAAAATGACGAAGGCCAAAATATCGAACCGGTGATAGATCAACCCACTTCTCCTGGGGGCATAGATTCTTCTCTTCCTCTAGGTTCCGGAGATGCAGCAACTTAGTTCTTGATTTCTTTTTCAAACTTTTGTACTTGTGTTGTTTGGTACATTTACTGCAATTAGAGATACTTTTTTGTATACGTTTTTCTCTTTGCGCCCTTTTGTTTAAGTATTTGTGCAAGTTTTCTCTTTGCGACTTTTTTCGTTTTAAGTGTTTGCGCAAGTTTTACTATTTGTGTCTAATTGTGCAAGGCTTAGAGTGTATTTTACCTAGATGGAATTTAGATTTCGGGCATAATTTCTTCCGAAATCAACCCTTTAACGTGGGGGCTTTTATAAGAGAGGGCCCTCTTATGTTTACGGTGCTATTGAAAAGGATGTCTCCGGTTCATTATGACATTAGCTTTTGAAGTACTTGTTTAACTTACAAATGATAAAATCAATTCATCGTTCAGACAAGAATAAGATAAAAACAAAAGGACTTCACTTTATTCCTTCCACTTTCAAAAGTACATAACCATTCGTTGTGCTAAAAAGAAATTGTCATTTCTCTTGGCTACCTTGTACAACTTGTTTTTACGGGGTTGTCCGCGCAGTCCCCGATCTCGATGATATAATTATGTTTCCAAGTTTCGTATTCCGGTTGAAGTGGTAGTTGTTTTTGTCTTATCCTCATATCATTCTCCCAGTGTTCGGATGCGAAGAATGTGAATTTGAACACGGGAAGTTTTACACTTTCGAGGATTCCACTAGTGAATTTCTAGATAATCTTCAGTTCGATAACAAACTTCACTTCCCCTTAGAAATTTATGCTATCGAGCCAAATATTATCTAACAATATCCCAGTGGCTTGCACTTTTGAACGGTTAGGTAATATCTGTTCGACAACAAACTTAACTTTAGGAACTTTGCTATCGAGCAAAAGACTATCTAACCGCTCCGAAATGGTTCTTTGCTTATGTGACTTGCACTTTTAAAGGTCTTATTTCTGAATCTTCCTTCGTAGTATGCTTTCTATTGCTGCCTCGTTAAAAACCTTACAAGAAAAATCCAATTGGGACAAAAACTGGACGAAGGAAAAAAGAGTGCAGCACATACTTTTTGTACAGGCAATGTTTATCAGCAATAGTATCTCTTGAGGTGTTCCACGTTCCAATTGCTTGGCAACCTTTCTCCATCTTGATTTTCTAACTTGTAGGATCCTTTCCCGGTGATAACTGAAACCCAGTAGGGACCTTCCCATGTTGGACCTAGTTTCCCCGCATTGAACTCTCGGGTGTTCTGAGTTAGTATCTCTGTATTCACTGCTTTTGGGCTGCCATACTTATTTGCTCTAAGTCCCTGCATTCATCGAGCATCTCCAAAAAGACTAACATTTCTTCATTGTTCATTTCTTTGTTTGCCCAAAAATATATCAGGGTATGTTACCCTACTTCCATCGGGATCAAAGATTATGCCCTGTACACAAGAGAGAAAGGAGTCTCCCCCGTGCTCGATTTGGCTATTGTTCGATACGCCTATAGTACACGTGGCAGCTCTTCGGGCCATTTACCTTTAGCCGCTTCCAATCTCTTTTTGAGATTTTTTATGATCACCTTGTTTGTTGATTCTGCTAGGCTGTTTGTGCTCGGCTGATAGGGTGATAATTTGATCCTCTTGATTTTCATGTCTTCGAGGAACTTTGGGACCTTTGCGTCTATAAATTGCGGCCCATTGTCGCAAGCTATCTCTTTTGGTATCCCAAATTTGCAAATTATGTTCTCCCACAAGAAATCTACCACTTCACATTCGCCGATCTTTTGATAAGGACCTGCTTCAACCCACTTAGAAAAATAATTAGTTAAAATCAAAAGAAATCTTACCTTACCAGGGGTTAGTGATCCGACGATATCCATTCCCCACTTCTTGAACGGCCATGGTGACAAAATTGAGTGCAATGGTTCTGCCGGTTGATTTACTAACGATGCACATCATTGACATTTATCACATTTTTTGACATAAGCTTTGGCATCTTGTTCCATCCAAGGCCAATAGTAGTATTCCCTAATCAATTTCAATATTAAGGAATATGTGCTTGAGTGATTTTCGCATATCCCTTCATGGAACTCTCGCATAACATAATTAGCTTCGGAGGCTCCCAAACATCGTTCCAACAGGCCTAACAAAAGATCTTCTATACAATTGACCCCCTTTGAAGCTATATCGAGCTTCTTTAGTGAGCAGTGCCCGAGATGCCTTAGGATCTTCAGGAAATTTCCCGTGCTCGAGATAGTAAATACTCTTGTTTCTCTAGTCCCAGACCAAATTAGTTGTGTTTACCTTGTAATAGCTATATGCGTACAATACCGAGTGGATAAGCTGCGCGACCGTACCAGAGTTCGATCCTTTTATTTTCATGGACGATCTAAGGTTAGCTAGTGCATTTGCTTCTGTATTTTCTTTCCCATGGGATATGCGTAATTGACCACTCCCGGAACTGAGCGAGCAGAACCTGGACCTTCATTATGTATTGTTGCATGCATTCCTCTTTGGCTTTGAAGATCTCGTAGACCAGATTTAACACCAACCTGGAGTCGTATATGATCTCTATGACCTCAGAGTCTAGTCCGTGGACCAATTCGACCCCTGCAATCAAAGCTTCATACTCCTCTTCATTGTTAGTCAACAGAATAGTTCTTATGGCCTGCCTTAGGGTTTCTCCCGAAAGCGTCACTAATACTATACCGAGCCCGGACCATTTCACATTAGAAGCTCTATCCGTGAATAGGTTCCAAACTCTTGATGTCGACTCCGAAACCGTTACTGCTTTTTTGGAATCCAAAGGTAATAGTCCAGGGTTTAGGGTTTAGGGTTTAGGGTTGAGGGGACTGAAATTGGCCACAAAGTCGGCTAAGACTTGAGACTTAATTGCAATCCTAGGATTATATTCTATGTCAAATTCACATATTTCGACGGCCCATTTGGCCATCCTACTCAAAATTTTGGGTTTATGAAGAATATTCTGCAAGGGGAAAGTGTTCACCACAACTACCGGGTGACATCGGAAATAAGGCCTAAGCTTTGGAGCGATGACAAGAGAGCTAGGGCCAATTTTTTCAGATGTGGGTAGCGAGCTTATGCTCCCGTTAGAATTTTACAAATGTAATAAATAGGATATTGCGTACCTTCATCCTTGCGAACTAAAACGACACTTACAACTACCCCCGAGACAACTAAGTAGATCAGTAGTTGTTCGCCTTCCTCTAATTTTGACAGTAATAGAGGACTTGAAAAATACCTTTTTAGATCCTTCAAAGCCTATTGACATTCCGGTGTCCATTCAAAGTTATTCTTCTTTTTGAAGAGTGCAATGAAATGATGGCATTTTTCTAAAGGCCGGGAGATGAATCTTCTCAAAGCAGCCAATCTCCATATTAGCCTTTAAACCTCTTTCACGCTTGATAGCTGGTCCGGGATATCTATGATGGATTTAATTTTGTCAGGATTAACCTTGATCGCATTTGTGACACCAGGAATCGCAGGAACTTATCGGAGCTGACCCCGAACGCACACTTCTAGTGGTTAAGCTTCATATTATGCTTTCTTAAGACGTCAAAAGTTTCTTGCAAGTGTTTGAGATGATCACATGCGTTCAAAGATTTAAAAGGCATATCATCTATGTAAACTTCCATGACTTTACCTACTTGCTTTTCAAACATTTTGTTCACGAGTCATTGATAAGTGGCTCAACGTTGTTCAGCCGGAAGGACATCACATTGTAACAATATGTGTCGAAGTTCGTGATAAACGAAGTTTTTTCCTAATCCTCCAAGTTCATTTTGATTTGGTTGTACCCTGAGTAAGCATCGAGGAAACTCATTAACTCGTGCCTGATTGTTGCATCAATCATTTGATCGATGTTTTGGTAATGGGAACGAGCCTTTAAGGCATGCCTCATTGAAGTCTTTATGGTCTACGCACATGTGAAATTTATTATTCTTCTTCGGAACTACTACTACGTTATCTAGCCAGCCATGATGCTTTACCTCTCGGATTGAACTGATAACGAGAAAGCGAGTTACCCCTTCTTTGAAAAATTTATTTCTAACCTCGGCAATAAGACGTTATTTCTATCTTACCTGAGGGATGACGGGGTCCAAGCTTAGCTTGTGTACAACCACTTCTGGCAGGATACCTGTCATATCTGCATGCGACCACGCAAAACAATCGACATTAAATTTAAGAAATTGAATAAATCTAGTCCTGTCCCCAAGTGAAATTTCCTCTCCAGGAACTTTTCGAACAATGCAACTTGTTCAAGTTCTTCCGCTGTTGACCTTGTTGCATCCTTCTCTTCTAGTACCTGGAAATACCTTAGCACCTAATGGGATTCCGACGACTCGGCTCGGGAGCAAGCGTCGGTTCCTGTAATTTCTATGTCGCATGCTCCTTCCCTTTGTTACTGGATACTGAGATTGCATTCATTTCTATCGTTGCCGGTTGGTCGCCTCTTATTTTTCTAACCCCCTCGGGAGTTGGGAATTTCAGCAACGGATGATATGTTGATGGCATATCCTTCATCTCATGCAACCATGGTCTCCCCGGGATGATGTTGTAACCCATATTATGGTCCACCACCTCGAAAAAGGTCGTCTTCATCACCCCTTCGGCATTCGTGGGCAGCAGGATCTCTTATCGGGTTGTCACACTTGCTAGGTTGAACTCGGCGAGGATTTGTGTGACCGAAATGATGCTTCCAGTGAGCTTAGATTACTCCAACACCCTCATTGTGTGGTAGCAGCAATCCATCTGCGTCTTCCTCCGTGAAAGTAATGTCGTCTTCCGTAACTTCCCAGAGTCTCTTGGTGTGTGTCACTGACACATTCGTCTTTTTTTCCACCGAGAATGTAACCTCGTTAATCTCATTCCCCAAGAAAATCATGTTGATCATTAGGCGCAGAGGATCTTCTCCTTTTTTTGAAGGTTCTGCATTATCATGAATGTGACCGTAGTTGTTCTTAGCCCGATCGCTTAAAAATTCCCTAAGATGGCCGTTTTTCAATAATGTCGCCACCTTTTCGTGCAGATGCCAGCATTCCCCAGTTCCATGACCGTTCGTCCCGTGGTATTCACACCACAAATTAGGAACCAAAAATCTCATTAGCTTCGGGAACCGTGATTCTTTAATGTTCCGCATAGCCGACACCAGCTCTACTATGCTGATGTTGAAGTTGTACTCGGAAAGCCTGGGGTAGTCAAAGTCTTGAGAACTTGACGTTTCCTTATTTTGAAACAACCTCATATCGGTAGCAAATCTATCCGCTGATCGGAAACCTCTGTCGCGTCCTTCATCCCGTTCATATGGCAAAAATTGACCTCTTAAAACCGTCGATCTATGTTAAAATCATCTTTCAATTTCTCTTTATACTTCTCCCGGCCCCAACCCTTGGACGACGTGGGGAAACCGAGTTGATCATCCTCAATCCTTATTTTAGACTTGTACCGGTTGTGAACATCCGCCCAATTCATCTCCTGGAACTCGAGCAGACTTTCTTTCTACTTTCAAGAAGCGTCAGAACTTCTCAGAATTAAACCTTTGATAAATGCTTCAGCCGCCCATTCGTCTGGTACAACCGGTAGCAACATTCTTTCCTTATGGAATCTAGTCACAGACTCCAGTAGCAACTCGGCATTGTGCAATCCGAAATATCTTGGCCTTTCAGCTGTACCTTTCTTACCTGGCATGGGCCTTGATGAAGGAATATACAAGCATCTTGAAGGAGTCTATAGAGTGCTCGGGCAAGAGGGAATACCATGTCAGGGCTCCCTTTGTAAGGGTCTCCCCGGATTTTTTCAGCAAAACTGACTCAATCTCGTGGGGAGCTAAATTATTCCCCTTCACTACCGTAGTATAGGTGGTGATGTGCTGTTGAGGATCTAAAGTCCCATCATTGGGACGTACGACATTTTAAACTGCTTCAGGATCAATTATGGTGCCATGCTCGGTTTGAACGGACGCTGGGTATACTTCTTTGAATCTGGTCCTTTTAATACTGGTAGTGCACCTAGAATTTGATCCATTCAGGCGTTTAATTTCCTCATAAATTGCATGAGCTCAGTTTTAAAGGGATCATTTTCATTGTTGTTACTGTAACCGCTGCTGTTCCTGTAAGGCCCCATAAAATTTTACCTAGAACCCGGGGTTTCGTGTTGCAGAACATGGCACTTTTGTGGTCCACTATGAAATCGCAGCACCTCTTTGCGGACTGCAGATCGACCGTAGAGAGAAGCAGAGCTTGAGCCAATTTTTGAATATCATTTTGTGTTCAATTATGCAACCGCATAATCATTCGCGGGCAACACATCTGTCCCAGAACTAGCATGAAGATTTCCGGAGGGAGATTTTACGGCGCATTATACGACCACATAACCGTTCTGCGGGCAGCATAACGGCCGTAGATCTGACCATACCTGCTTAGTTTTGGCATCATTTTTGTGGTCCCCTTTTCTGACTGCATATTCTTTTTGCGGTCCGGTCTGCGATCGAAGACTCCGTTTCGTAGGCTTAAGTTTGGGAAAATTTCACCCTATCCCATTTTTATAAAACGACCTTGAGGGTCATTTGGGTTGGTTTAAACGACTATTTTAGATAGAGGGGAGTATCTTAGAGAGAGAGAGAAGGAATACCCAACCCCATTTGTTCATCAAATTCTTTCTCAAGATTTGAAATTCAACAAGGAAAGCCCATAAGATTTTCATCTAAGAGGTAAGGTTCCATACCATAGTCTCCAATTTTGAATTTGGACAGAAGTTGGGTAATGGGGAGTGTGATTCTTGGGTATGAGAGTTATTATTGATGCACGCGTGTACCAATAAGAAAGGTGTGAATGTCATTGAACTAATATGGGTAAACTCTTGGTGTTGAATTGGTTGTGAGGTTAAGGAAATCTTGTAGAAGAACCTTATAGTTAAGTTTGCACACATAGTGTTTGATGAAATTCTTAAATGAGATGAACCCATGAACCTCTTCCTAATTATGGTTCGATTTTTGTCGTCTCTCTGATAGATTGAAGGTGCTAGGATTTCTGGAACATTGTAGTAATTTAAGGAAAAGCTCAAGCGAGGTATGTTGGCTAAACTTCTCTTTTAGAATCGAATCCCATGATGTTCTCGTAAGTCCCAAGTGTGATTGACCCATGATTCTTACTCCACGCGTCCCAAATTATTCCTAATAAAGCCGATTATTCCAAATAAGCATTGTGTCAGATATTATATGCTCAAACCGTGTTTCAATTGCTCGTATCACATTATGCTCTCCTTCGGGAATGTGTTCAAGTATGGTTTGTGTATTAAAATGCTATGACTTTAATTCATGTTTTAAGACTCTTATTGCTCATATGTATACTTAAAGTCTTGACTAGAAATGCCTTCTTGTTGATAATCCATGATGATGTCTGAAAGTGAAAGGAGTGTGTATGAAATATGAAATATGACCGACGTGCCAAGAACGAAACTACACTTGTGGCCAATAGTGCCAATGAAATGAAAAGTGAAAATTATGAAATTTGTTGTAACTATTTTTTATAATAAATATTTTGGGAGTATCGTTTAGTCACCGAGGAAGGGTAGGCTGAAATAACCTAACCCCGAAACAATATGTGCCAGTGTAGGAGTGATTGAGGGGTAAATCCCCGTATTGATGTGCTGAGGTTGTTCCCCTTAAATGGGATGAGATTGATTTGTTGAGATTATTCCCCTTAATTGGTATGAGATGATTTCTAGAGCAATGTGATTTGATGTCGATCTACACGACATTATGGTGAGATGCCTTAGTCGATCGGGCTGAGATCAGACGCCATGCCGCACACATGGTCGTTGTGATTGGATGTATTGGATGAGACGACTTAGCCGATCGGGCCGTGATCGGACTCCATGCTAATAACACGGTGGTATATCGGTAATAAAGATCTCCCGACATAAAAATATTGAAATTTACTTGAAATTATCTTTCTCTTAACTTGACACTTTAATATTGTTTGAGGCTCTCATATATTCCATGTTTCTTTCTCATTGTACTGTTACTCATTCTATTGAGAGGGTGTATAGTCTTACATACTAGTACTATTCCACATGTACAAATGTCCCTTTTGTCGGGAGCACTGCATCTTTAATGGATGTAGGTGGTTCCACAACAGACGCCATCGAGCAGTGATATAATTACACCCTCTCCTTAGATGACTTGGTGAGCCCCACTTCATTTCGGGGTTTTGTATCTTTGTCCTCTATGTATATTGTTTTGAGGTATAGCCAGAGCCTTGTTATCGGCACCATCATACTACTCTTTTGCATCCATTAGAGGCTCCATAGACGTAGTGTGGGTTGTATCTTAGTTTTGGAAAAGTTAAGCTAAAGGTGTTGTATTTGTATCACACGTTTCCTCTTCTAAACTATTATTGTGTAATGTAATATATAGGAACTCTTGATTGAAGTTCTAATGGTAATGAAATTGATGTTGTACATGTAATCTTCTCATTTTCTAAATTATGGAATATATCTTCAGTTTTTTCATGGGTAAGGTCGGGTAGAAAGCTTCAAGTAGGCTTGCTTGACCGGGGTATCTCGGTTGAGCGCCGGTCATGCTTCCCGATGTTGGGGCGTGACAGTTCCCCCCAGTCCCATCAAAACCGACCTCGCTCCTAGGGGTGTTATTGTCAACCCTCTACCTTGTTTGATTTGCAGGAGCACGGGGAGGAACTAGACCTCGTCCATTTACGTTATTAGAAGCACCCGACAACGCCTGCTTCAGTTCCGTCATGTCCTTATCCTATCATGTGAGATGGCCAATAATGGTCTCTTGTTGCTCCTTTAATATCCTTACTATTTCGACGACGTGCTCATCTTCAGCATCATCAGGAGTTGTCTCTCGAAAATGTCATGGTTATTTCCCGCCATGAATCGGTGTGGCCTCGTTCCCCTCGTTGCGGGTATCACTGATGGAATCTTCATGGTGAGGCTGATTTCCTTGGGCCTCAACGTTGTGTGTGTTGTTGACAACATAATCTACCATTTTTAATGGTTTTTGATAAGAATAAAGGATCAAACAAGTCTGTAATAGATGCAGGGATCAATTCGATTACACGACTATTTATGCACCACGGTGGGCGCCAAATTATTTACTCGTAAAACGGTGTAGTTGAATTTTTACGTGGTTTATAGACAAGTAAATTGATTTGATCTAAAAATAATAGATGAATTAGATAAAAATGTAAGACTTAGCCTTGAAATTGAAATGAAACGACAGATATCTTAGTCCTAGGCGCAGAGATACTGGATGCAATAAGAAAGATATAAATAAGCAAGAAAGTAAAGTGTTGTTTAGATTTTGATAGAATACAGTATATGCTTGTCAAAAAAATTATTTTCTATAATGATGGTAAAAATCACTATTTATAGTTACACATAGGGAACAAGGTGCTAGGATCAAGTCCCTCTTTAATGATAATTATGAGAGCCATTGAAGAACGTGTAACGGTGGCAGTGAATGTCATATTCTCTATAACAGATCATGCACTTAATACTATAGAATATTCTTCATTGAATTCTACCGGATGTCAGTCATTTATTTTGTCTTTATGAATATCATTATCTTCGTAGACAAGCGAGATCATTGCCTTCGAGTTTGACTGTCTTCTGCCTTCGGCTCCACATGTCGCTTTCTCATGTGATCAATAAATACGAGCATACTTTTCCCCATATAGGTTTGTGATTTTTGTGCGAGATAACAAAGTCTTATGACTTTGTTGAAAAAATGTCATAGTTTTATGATCATTTGTTAAATTTACCCGACCATTAATATAAACAGTTACCTAAAAACATGATTAAGAAAATCAGCCAGCGAAGGCAGAATATTTTTGAACATTTATGGTAAATTAGGAGTATTTATATCCAAAGGAATATTCATAATTCTCTTATATAAGAAGCAAGAGTTGAGGTTCTTCATTAGCCTATTTCATCAACATGCATGTGGCACTTAAGAGGGTATCATTATCTTTTCCATTTCATTTTGGGGGAATGACATAGTTACCCACAAAAATAAAACTATTTACCCTTGTCTGCCCATTTATTTTTCTACCCACCAAACTAATTACATCTCCTACCCATAGTAGTTTTTGTGGGAAAATTTTTCTTTTTTCTCTAATTCTTTTTTATTTCTATGTTTCTTTTTTTCCTTTTTTTCTTTCTTTTCTCCTTTTTTCTCATTTTCTTCTTATTTGTTTTTTCCTTTTCTAATTTTATTTAACTTCTTTTTTTATATTCATTTTCTCTTCATAATCCAATTTCATTTATTGTTTTCACTATTTTTTATTATTTTTTTATACAATAAGAAAATATAACTGATATAGTAAATATTTGTTCACCTTTTTTTAATATAACTAGTATAATATACCTTTTGTTTTTTTCTTTCTCATTTTTTAAATTCAATTATTAAACCGAAATAATATCAGTTGTCACTTGATCTAATTCACGAATATCACACTGACTACTGTTGAGCATCATAAATTACATAATCAGATTCTAAGAATCAACACGTGATTGGCATGCAAAATTTGATCTCCTTCCCTACAAATACCAGTACACACTCTACCATTAGCAGTAATACAACCAGTTATAGAGCAAGAAAATATAATCTACAGCAACCAAATCTCCATATATACTAGTTAGAATAAAAATGATAATAAAATAGTGAAAAATACAATAAAAGTATTGTTTAACCAAAGAATTAGATCCTTTGACCAAAGCTATTTTTAGGATGAGCACGGGTTTCTGATAATCCAGGAAATAATAATAAATAAAAAGGAGTAAGTAAATAGACAATAATATGATGCACAGAAAAGTAAAATGTATTGTATTCGTAGTTCAGATGCCCTTATAAGTTATATTTTATTCCCTTATATAGGAAATTTCTTAATACAACATCTACCTCTTATAATTATCGCTCATTAATGAATAATTATTACATTAATGGGACGTTACATAGAATGACCGTAATTGTGCATGAATTTTGTGTAACGCGTGAGTCATTAATTGAGGGTCTCTGAATTTTCCTGTAGCTTTGTCCGGATTCATTCTTACCGTGTCTCTTCCTTGTCTCAATCAGGTTGAGTTTCTCGTAGCTGATTACTCTGTAGGTTTATTGAGTCGTGTCTCTTTGGTTCGCACCTCTTTATAGAATCATGTCCAGCTGTCATGTTTTCCTTGGTCCATGTAGCCGGCTGAGTCATCAAGAATTATCATATGTGTGAAACTCTTTTTTTTACCAATACAGATAGTCCCCCCACTTACCATTTATTTATCGGTTAATATTTGGTAAGTGGATATGCATTTATGGCGGGAATATTTTACCGTCGTTTCACCTCGAAAAATTGCATCCTTCTCTGAAGATAGGCGTTGCTTGTCACTTCCATCTAAAGCTCAAGCCACGTGTTCCCTCTAGATTGGTTCTGCAGTTACTCGGCGCCTTTTAGGGCTTTTTGCGGCTGCATCAGTCACGAAGTGACACATTCAATTATGACTTTCTCATCATTGTTTTTTCCCATGTTTGACGGTTGTCTTCAGGTACGGTGCCATTCTGCAAAAAATTTAAAATTTCGTTTCTCCAATCCCAGGTTAAATTGTTGAAAGTTACCTCATTTCTGTCCTGGTCGATCGCTGAATGGAATAGATGAACGACAATTGCATTGTCTTTGTTTGTTACTTCTTTGACTACTACGAGGTTAGCTAATGCATCTGCTTCTGCATTTTCCTCTCTAGGTATTTGTATTACCTTCCATGTTTTGAATTATCTCACGAGCTCTTGTGCCTTTTCCAGATATTGTTGCATCCGAGTCTCTCGAGGGATGTAAGTCCCCTGCATCTGATTTACTACCAGTTGGGAGTCTCTTTTGATTACGATTTGCTTGATTGAAAGTTCTCGTGCGAGTTCTAGTCCTGCAATGATAGCTTCGTACTCTGCTTCATTGTTAGTTATAGGATAACATTTGATAGCCTGTCGTGTCTTTTCACCCGTAGGTGATATTAAGACTATGCCTAAGCCGGCACCTTTTATATTGGAAGAACCATCGGTAAATAGGGTCCATAGACCCGGATTAGCACCGTTAAAGAGTTGTAACTCTTTTTATACTTAAGGGACAATGCTATTACTAAAGTCAGCGACAAAATCAGCTAAGATCTGAGACTTGATTGCAGTCCTAGGCTGATATATTATTTCATGCTCACTTAATTCTATGGCCCACTTGGCTAATCTTCCTGATAGTTCTTGTTTATGATGTATGTTTCTTAATGGATACGAGGTCACAACTGTGATTGGATGACATTGAAAGTATCGTCTTAATTTTCTAGATGCCATGATTAGAGCTAAGGCTAACTTTTCTAGATGTGGATATCTAGTTTCAGCATCTATTAATGTCTTTCTTACATAACAAATAGGAGATTGTCTACCTTTATCCTCCCTTACCAATACTGCACTTACAACAATTTCCGAGACGACAAGGTAGACGTACAGCCTCTCCCCCTCCTTTGGCTTTGACAGCAACAGAGGTTTTGATAGATAAACCTTTAGGTCTTTGAGAGCCTGTCGACATTCTTCAGTTCATTCGAACCGATTTTGCTTTTTGAGAACTGCAAAGAATTTAAAACTTTTCTCAGAAGATTCGAAAATAAATCTTCCTAAGGCTGCAATTCTTCACGTTAGTATTTGAACTTCTTTTTTGTTTATAAGTACATCAGGTATTTCTTCTATAACTTTAATTTGATCAGGATTTGCCTATATTCCCCTATTTGATATAAGGAAACCCAAGAATTTACCTGATTCTACGCCAAAAGCGCATTTTTCTGGATTCAACTTCATATTATACCTACGTAAAATGTCAAAGGTAATAGAGAGGTGCTGGAAATGGTCTTCGCCCGTGTTGATTTTACCAGCATGTCATCGATGTAAACTTCCATCGTTTTTCCCAGATGTTCCTGGAACATCTTGGTCACTAGCCTTTGATAGGCGGCTCCAGCATTTTTTAAGCCAAAGGGCATGACTTTATAACAATAAGTCTCCCTGTTTGTAATAAAGGAGGCTTTTTCCTTGTCTGAGGGATCCATTTTAATCTGATTATAACCAGAATACGAATCTATAAAGCTTAACAATTCATGACATGCGGTGGCATCAAACATTTGATCTATATGTGGTAATATGAATGAATCTTTGGGGCATGATTTATTTAAGTCAGTATAATCTACGCATACTCTCCATTTGCCATTCTTTTTAGGTACTACCACAGTGTTAGCTAGCCAGTTAGGGTACGTTACCTCTCGTATCGAACCAATTTTCAAGAGTTTCTGTACCTCTTCGTCAATCACTTGGTTCTTGAATGGTCCTTGCTTTCTTTTCTTCTACTTAACAGGTACGAAGGATGGATCTTCATTTAGTTTATGAGTCATCACTTCTGGTGGGACACCTGTCATATCTGAGCGGGACCACGCAAAGCAATCTGCGTTAGCCTTTAAATAATTAATTAACTTACCTCTTCGACTGGGGCTCAGCCTCGTGCCTACATACACTTTCTGTTCAGGTTTTTGTTCAAACAATGGAACAACTTCGAGCTCTTCCGTAGTTTTTTTTATGTGCTCCTCTTCCTCCGGTTCATGAATGATGTTCGGTCTGGAATCTACATCAGTGTGGTCCAGTTTATCTTTCGTGGTGACTTGATTCACCTTTTCGTGAATATCTTCTGCCGTATCTGTCTGAACACTTACTTCTTTCGAACCTGTTTGGTCAATGGCTTTTTCCGTACCTGTTTGGCTGTAACATCTGCCTGGGAGATTTCCATATCTTCTGTCTCTACTTTTTTTGTTATAATGCACCACAAAATTTATATTTCTAGAGATTTGTTGATCTCCTATAATCTGTCTGATTCCCCATTCTGAAGGGAATTTTATTACCTGATGCAAGGTAGATGGTACTGCTTTCATGTCGTGGACCCAGGGCCTTCCCATGATTACGTTATAAGCCATGTCAGTATCAACGACTTAGAATTTGGTGTTTTTAATTACTCCCTCAGCATAAGTGCTAAGTTCGATTTCTCCGTTGGTTATCACTGTAGAGTTGTCAAACCCTGATATGGCTCGTGCCTTTGGGATCACCTGATATCCCAATAGCATTTCTTCTACGACTCTTAGCAAGATAATGTTGACTGAACTACCTGGATCAATCAACACTCTTTTAATGTTAGTGTCATGAATGAGTAAGGATATTACCAGAGCACTATTGTGGGGGAGTATTAGTCCGCCAAAATCTGCATCATCAAAGGTTATATCATCTACGTCCGGATTTTCTCGAACCCGCTTTCCGTGTGTAACTGTGACCTTCGAGGCTAATTTGCAAACTATTTTGTTTACTTCCTCTCCTCCATGTATCACATTGAAGGTTCTTTTTGGAGATGGAGGCTTCGGGGGCTCCTGCCTGTTCTGCATGTATGCCTGTTTACCTTTATCACTAAAAAATTCTGTTAAATAGCCTTGTCTCAATAATTGTTCTATTTCACCTTGTAAAAACCTTCAATCTGCAGTCTTATATCCATGATCATTATGGAATTCACACCAAAAATCTGGATTCCTTTTAGTTGGGTTTGACCGCATTTCTTTGGTCCATCGAACCTTATCACCCATATTTCTTAATATTGAAACAAGTTCAGGGGTACTTACATTAAAGGTGTGATCCCCAATTCGTGCATTACCTCTAGGTCGTTCATCTCGATCCTTTCTAGATCTAGATGAGGACGAGCCCGCATCTCTGCTTGGTGGTCTATAATCTGACCTGGTGTTTTCGAACCTGGGACGAGTTTTACGTCCCGATGGTCCCAAGTAAGGATCGTACCTTTTTTTAACCTGATCTCTTGTCTGATTCAGAACGTCTGGATCTGGTATGATCTTCATTTTTTGAACGAGCAATGGTATCTTCTTCTATTCGAAGTTTGGTACTGTACCTGTTATAAACATCGTTCCACGTGGTAGCTGGGAATTATCTCAATCTTTCTTTGAGTCTCCTCGTGGCTTCTGAGCTTTTGTCATTTAGATTACTTGCAAATGCCATGGCTGCCCAATTATCAGGCACCCTTGGTAGTTGCATTCTTTCTCGTTGGAACCTATCTACAAATTCACAAAGTAGTTCCGTGTCTCCTTGGTTTATTTTAAATATGTCCTCCATTCTTTTCTCGACTCTTTGCGCACTGAAGTGTGCTTTTATGAAAGAATCTGCAAGCTCAGGAAAAGAATCGATAGAATTTTCAAGGAGAAGAGAATACCAGGTTAGGTCTCCTTTGGTAAGCATTTCTCCGAATTTTTTGACAAGGACTGATTCAATCTCTTGTTTTGTTAAGTCGTTGCCCTTTACTCCAGTGATAAAAGAAGTCACATGGTCGTGTGGGTCAGTTGTTCTGTCATACTTAGGAACGTCAGGCATTTTAAACTTCTTGGGTATAGGCAAGGGTGTTGCGCTTGGTTTTCAAGGTTGTTGAGAATATCTATCAACATCAATGTCTTTGATAACAGGTGGTACTCTAGGAATTTGCTCGATTTGATCATTTTGTTCCTTCACCTGTTTCTGCAAGGTTAGTAGTAAATTTAATAACTCAGAGTTATTAGTCATACCTGGTCTCGCTTCGAGAGATTCGTTAGGAGTGTCATCCCTTGCTGAGTTTACCAACCCAGACTGAGGATTTTCCACGGTGATAGTGTTATTAGGAGGTGGTGACTGATGCCGCTGGTAATCCCCTTGCAAATTTTTGCAAAGCTTGGACCACATACTCTGCAATCATTTGCTTTACCCGATCTTGTTCTACCGTTTGATCATTATTATCGTTGTTGTTATTGGATCTTTCTGGGGATTGTTCCCTTGAACCACGTGGGGTTCCTAAAGGTGATGGAACCGGGGTTCCATTTCTCTGCTGGTTGTTTTCGTTGGAGTTCGACATAGTTCAGAGGATATCGCTTGAAAGCAAACAAAGATTATCAGAGTTCCCGGTAATAGAACCAATTTGTTTAACCAACGAATTAGATCCTTTGGCCAAAGCTATTTTTAGGATGAACACGGTATTATGATAATCCACGAAATAATAATAAATAAAAAGGAGTAAGTAAATAGACAATAATATGATGCACATAAAGTAAAATATATTGTATTCGTAGTTCAAATGCCCTTACAAGTTATATTTTATTCCCTTATATAGGAAATTTCTTAATACAACGTCTACCTCTTACAATGATCGCTCATTAATGACTAATTATTACATTAATGAAACGTTACATAAAATGACCGTAATTGTTGCATGAAGGTTGTGTAACGCGTGAGTCATTAATTGAGGGTCTCTAAATCTGCCCGTAGCTTTGTCCGGATTCATTCTGGCCGTGTCTCTTCCTTGTCTCAATCAGGTTGAGTTTCTCGTAGTTGATTACTCCGTAGGTATTGAGTCGTGTCTTTTTTCTTCACACCTCTTTATAGGATCATGTCCAGCTGCCATGTTTTCCTTGGTCCACGTAGCCAACTAAGTCATCAATAATTATCATACGTGTGAAACTCTTTTTTTTTACCAATACAAGTATAAGTAGCAAAAAAGTCTTCTAGTACCATGTGATACCAATATGGTATATATGTATACCAACAGAGCATATGATTTCTCTAGAATATTGCTACAAGTATCTGCGACTATACTACAATACCAAAATATTAAAGGACGCAATAAAAGTATGAGAAAATTACATGCTCGTATTGCAAGCTAAATATTCGCAAAACAACTTGCTCATTCTGTATACTAACGGGGGTATATAGTTATATGAGGTTGTTCCAACAATTGCCTATAACTATAAAAACTATTACATAATACCCACAATTTATGTCCATCGGCACACAAGAATTCCAGCACCGCAAATCATGTTCATATAAATAATTTCATAATAGAATTCACTTAAAATGCAACTAAAACAATCAAAACAATGTTCAAACTACCATATGATACCAATATGACATATAACTATACCAACATGGTATATGGTTTTGCTGGTTAATTTCCGGTAACTATATGGCTATACTACTATTACATAACACACATGCATAAAGAAAAAAAATAAAAATATAGTGTACCACATATTAATATAATAAAGTATTTCAAGATATTGTACTATATTACTATTATTAAAATAAAATCAAATATTGTACCAATTAAATGCAGCTAAACAACCAAAAAAATGATTCAACTAGCATATGATACCAATATAGTATATAGCTATACTAATAGGGTATATGGTTGGAATGAATTGTATACCAAAATGATATATTTGTATACTATTTGTGTATACAATACAAATTCATCTTCTTCTCTGGTTCAACTATATTTCAACCCAAATTTCTAAAATCTACTACAAAATCTCTACCAAATTGACTAAACTTTAGCTACAACCTTCAATCAACTTTCCAAACAAACCCATATAGGATCGTATCAAAATAATTAAAAACTCAAACAGACCATGTGTTTCAAGCTTCAAGGTCCTTCAATAGTGGATTTAATTTTTTGTACAATAAATCTCTAAAAATCAGCATCAAAGGTACAATCCACACATCAAAGAACAACAACTAACGAATTTCAATAGTAAAACACTATAAAAATCAAATATGCCCTTTTGAACTCATTCACATGGAGTTTCAATTTTTTTTTTCCAGATTTGAAATTACATCAATTTCAAGATATTATAAGGGAAATGGAAGAACAATTTTGTAAGAACAAATTACAAGTAAGTCAAGAAGTAGTAAACAAGAAAGAAATTCAAGGATCTGGAGTTACTAAAATTAAGACCAAGCCTTCTTTAATCTTGGGTTTTCACCCAAATTTCTCTGCTCCTATAGAGTCATCAACCACCCACCAGGGGTAACCTGAAGTTATGCCCTCGTCCAAATTCTTAGTATTGAAAGAAGAGCTATTTAATAGAATAAATGAATAACCAGATAAATAATTTAGACCGTATAAATAAGAGAAATAAATAATTTGGACCTAAATATTAAAGAGTAAATAATTTAAAATTAATGAGTATTTTCTCTTTCATTTTTGCCGCAACTCTCAACGGATGAAGTCATGAAACGAAAGATGGGCCCATTCAAAATATCCATTAAACACGTATGAAGTAGATGACAACTGGGCCTCACCTACAACTGGGCCCCACCTAAACGTTTCAGACATAACTGGTTCATGATTTATTTTTGGTCGTAATTTTAGAGAAATCCTTAGAAATGTATAAAAAATTTAAAAATTAGTTTTTCTGAGTAATGATTTCTCAAAATTGATGCATGTTGGGGTGACTGCTGAATGAATTAATAGGATAATTTCTTGGTTGCATAATTTTTAATCTAATTTACGTTGACTTTCACGACTGAGATAGTACAGTTGTTGAATTTCCATAAAATCTTAGCAGCAACTTGTCTTATTTAATTTCTCTGAGGATAAATCCTCTTCAATTTCAGTTCAACTATCATTATTATGTTTGACATGAAATGAAATTAGCACATATTTCTGAGAAAGAAATGTACAATCAGGCAAGTTAAGTTTAATAAGCAAAACTAACAAAACTCAAATAGAAAATAGTAAGACGAAAAAACTTCTTTAGAAAGTATCTCCTTTTTATAATATTTCATTTTGTTTGAAATTTAGAGAATGAAAAATCAAAGTAAACATGTATATTTCAAGCAAAATCTATATTCGTTGAGAAAAAATATTAGAAATCTTTACACAAGAAGTTAATCGGATATTTTGTTCCTTTTTTCGAGCCGGTCGTATACCTAGATTATATACGAATTATATGTATACGGTTATACACATATTGTTACATCCCGTACTTTTTTACATTGGATTTGTCATAAGATAATTGACATAAATTCATGGACAAGATTATTTTTGAGGTTATGAGTACTTATGATATTTATAACAAGTGATAAGTAAAGTCGTGAAAGTGAGAGAGTAAACGAGTTGAAGGAAATGAGGTCGGTCGAAGTTTGACATTTTGAGATAAAATAAGGTCCAAGCTATAACTACTAATATATCACATGACTATAATAGTAAGGTATATAAATATACTCGTATTTAAGTGAAATGAGACTTAGAAATTATGATGTGGCTAACTGGTTAAATATTGAATTTTAGTGGAAGATTAATAGATTAATTAGTAGGTAAATATTGTTGTGGACATCAATCCACATGTAGTAGCTAGAATGACTAAGCATTTGAAGTTAGTAGGTGGCCTCTTAAGAGTTAAGTGCTTTATTAGGTGTACTATATATACACATGTAAACAAGAACTTTAGCGGGCTGCCACATGACATTAATTTGATCAAGGGTGGCACTAAGTGTGCATATATGAGTCATAGCACTTAAATTGCATGGTTTACACGTGTAAAGTTTGTGATGAGTCATTAGATGTGCACCTAGAGGATTACACATGTAGAATGAAAAAGGGGGTCTCTAATATTAGTAGTGCAACATTCCGTACTTTAGTACTAGACTGAGCCGTAGTAATCCATATGAGCTTAAAGGAATTAAGATCATTCAAGGTTATAGAGAATTTGTGGATAAGTACAAGGTGACAAGGATGTCCACGTGGGTGCATATCAAGGAGCATTAAGTGACTAGTACAAATTATCATGTTGGTATAAATTATGAAATATGGAACTAGTTATAAGTGGATAAGTGTCATTTATATGAATCCACTTAAAATGACGAGGATAAAGGGGGCTCATGACTAATGTCCTTTATAGGTTCTATGAATAGACACTTGGAATAAGTTGGTGGTATAGTAATTACTACTATGTATACCTTACTTCCACGTGTTTTTGGTCTTATCATAATATGAACTCTTATCTTTAGGTGAGTGCATATAAAGGGGGTTACCATTTATATATATTATTGTTATATTTTATTAGATAACATGTGTCATAAATTAAGGAAAAAGTGTATGGGGGAGGATTCCACGTGTAAGGAGGAGGAAGTGATATATATATATGTCATAGTATATTATTAAAGCTATATTTGGATATGGTGAGGGAAAAACATATCCACATGTCACTATGAGGGAAAATAACAGAGTGACTAAGCATTTAATGAGTAGTAAGTGGCATATTTGAAAGGATAAGAGCTTAGCTTGCTAGGTGGACCCCATGGTCCATAATCATGTGGCATCATTTGAGAGCTCACTTCTCCCTTATTTTGTATATATATGCTAAGCAAGTTCATGTCTTTCACGATCTTTTCTTTTGTACCAACGAAATATAGCAACACTTTTAGCTAGGAGTTCATTCTTTTATTTGGAAAGTCCATACTTTGGTCTTGATAATAAGTATTTTGGTATAAGGAAGCGTTGGCATCAACGTTCTCACTTTGAGGATAATTCTTTATTCAAGATTGATTCTTCATCTACGACCTTCTACGAGCTCGTATGGAAATTAAGGTATGTTAAGGCTATCCCTTCTTTAATTCAGGAATGATCCATACGATACAACAAAATGAGCAAGAACGCAACTTTCATAAATGATTATATTCTTAGAAGTACTACGGTTGCCTATGTTCTTGATTCCCCATGTGTCCTACTATCATATCGTCTGTTCATGGGTCTCATGACATTTCGAGAGATCTTCTTGACTCACTTCATTATGCATTGCATTCATTTATACATGTATATTGACGTATGACCAGATGGAATTATATACGCGTATATTATATGTATATGGGGTATGAGAAAAGGTTACGACGTTATATACGTACTACCACCTGATCAGCTGGTATACGTTAATGATTTTGCCTACAGTGGCCGATGTTATGATGGGATGCCCACAGAGGCTTGATGATGTTATGTACGGATAGACCCATGCATTATATCACATTTATACGCATATGCATGACATTATAAATATTTCATGATTTACATAGCTATTTGAACCTTACAGGTTGAGTCCTTTACTCCATATTTCTTCCATGTCCTTTATATATTAGTTTACATGCCTCACATACTCGGTACATTATTCGTACTGACGTCCTTTTATTGGTGACACTGCATTCATGCCTGCAGGTACATATAATCAGTTTGACGAGCCCTTATAGTAGACAAGGTTAGCATTCAGTGAAGGATCAGTAAGACTCCACCTCATTCGGAGTGCAACTGTAACGACCCGACCGGTCATTCCGAGAGTAATAAACCCGGTTTCCCTGTTTTTGCTTCATTATATGTGGTTCAACTTCATTATGTTGTGTTAGATTGGTTGGCTCGGGTTCAGAGCAATTTTTGGAGGGAAATGAGACACTTAGTCTCTTAAATTAGCTTAATAGTTGGAAAAGTCTACTGGGAGTTGACTTATTGGTAAATGACCTCGAAATATAGATTTTATGGCTCAGATAGCTTTGTTAGGTGATTTGGGACCTAGGAGTGTGTTCGGAATGTGGTTTTGATGTCCGGTGTAGAATTAGACTTGAATTGGCGAAAGTTAGTTTTTGGCGATTTTTGATCGGCAGTGGAAAATAGGCTATAGGGGTCATAATGGAATTTCGGAAGTTGGAGCAGGTTCATAATGTTATTTTGGATATGTGTGCAAATTTTCAGGTCAATCGGATGTGTTTTGGATGGTTTCGGCCTCCTTGGTGAAATTTAGAAGTTTCAAAGTTCATAGGCTTGAATTTGATGTGATTTTTGTATTTTTGCATTGTTTTTGGTGTTTCGAAGGCCCGACTAAGTTTGAATGAGATTATGGGACGTGTTGGTATGTTTGGTTGAGGTCCCGAGGGCCCCGGGTGAATTTCGGGCGGTTAACAGATCGACTTTTGGATTTCAAACTTGGCTGTTTTGCTGTAGAGTTTTACTTTACGCTTTCGCGGAGGGTGGTTCGCGTTTGCATAGAGTGTTTTATGGAAGGGGCCAATTGTTCTATTCATTCGCGGACGTAGGGGTGCGAACGTGAAGTGGTGAGTAGAGTGGTCATCGCGAATGCGGTGGAGTTGGTGCGTTCGCGTAGAGTGTGAGTCGTCTGAGGAACCCAGGCCCATTGGCCTATGCGTTCGCGACTGGGTCCACGCGTTCGCGTAGGTCTGGGGGAGGCTGTGCATCACGTTCGCAAGATGGAAGCCTCATTCGCGTAGAGTTAAATTAGGGGGCTGTTGGAATGTGCTATACGAACGCGTGCCTAGGGCCGCGTTCACGAAGAGTTAAATCTGGGCAGACTCTTTTTAAGTTAAAAAACGAGGGTTTAGTCTATTTTTGCAAAAATAAAAAAACCATTAGAGAGCTCAGGAGAAGGAGGATTTGGAAGAGATTTTCAGTAGGATTCTTATGGTTAGTGTTCTTCAATCACTTTTGAGTTAATATCATGATTTAGCCTTGATTTTTATCATGTAAATTGAGAAATTTAAAGTGGAAATTGGGGAAATATGGGAGGAAAATTTGGAAATTTATTTTGATGATTTGAATAGGCAATTGAGGTCGGATTTTGGTAAATTTGATATGGGTAGACTCGTGAGGGGATGAGGATTCCGGTTTTGTGATTTTTATAGAATTTCGAGATGTGGGCCCGAGGGTCGGGTTTGGCCAATTTCGAGAATTGTGCCTAATTTTGATAATTTTTGAATGGGTTTCGTATCCCTAGCATATTTTGATGATATTAATCTAATTTTGATAGACTCAGAGCATTTGGGAGCCGATTCCAGGGGCAGAGCATCGCGGAGTAGTTTTTAGACCGTTTTGAGGTAAGTAACAATTGTAACTCTAGGCCTGAGGGTATGAAACCTCGGTATTTTATATTGTTTTGGAAATGAGGTGACGCACATGCTAGGTGACGAGCGTGTGGGTATGCACCGATAGGGGCTATGACTTGGTCCATCCCGTAGCGACTATTAAGCCGCGTATTCGATTTGAAACCTTACGGTAACCTGTATTTTAGAAATTTATACTTGTTTATGGGCTGTAAGCCATGTTTGGGGCCTTGTGTCGACCTGTTTAGACCCTCATGGGTATTTTTACCATATTCTCACACCATCCTGATAGAACATTTGTGAACTCAGTCATGTTTACCATTGTTACTTTCACTGTTATCACACTGTTTTGAAACTCTGAGAGGTATTTTGGGCTGAGTCCCGTGAGTTGAGATGAATTGCCCGAGTGGCTAGTGAGGATGACTGAGTGATGCCAAGAGCCTAGTATGTGAGGATAGTTATGGATCGGGTTGCATGCCGCATCAATATATATATATATATATATATATATGGATCGGGCTGCATGCCGCAGCAATACATATTATATATGGATCGGGCTGCACGCTGCATCAATATACATATTGGATCAGGCTGCACGCCACAACTATATATATATATATATATATATATTGGATCCGGCTGCACGCCGCAGCAGTTGTTATATGGTACCTGATGAGTGAGAGTGCTCAGTTTGAGCATTGACTCATGAGAGTAGAGTCACGAGTGACTGAGAGGCTTGCCCGAGAGGCTTTATTTGTGAGTGACATTGTGCCCGAGTGGATGATATTTTTATGGAACTACTTTTTTCACTTTTCTTTACACTGAGCCTCTTTGATAAATGTTGACTAACGTTTTATACAAGTTTAAACGGAAAAAAATTGGAGTTTTGTGAAATCTTTGGTAAAGGTGGAATCTTGACTTGATCTATTATCTTTACTGGTACTTATTTTTATGAAACTATAAAGTTTAAATGCTTGTTACTGCACTCAAGGTTTTAGATACTTTGGTTACTTACTGAGTTGGCGTACTCACGTTACTCCCTGCACCTTGTGTGCAGATTCAGGTACCAGGGCAGAGCGATAGTTGAGCTACCCCATTTGGAGCATTGTTCGGAGATTGTGAGGCAGTTGCTCAGCGTCCGCAACCTACTCTTTCTCCTTCCTAATCTGTCATTTTACTTTACTTCCCAGACTTGTTGTAGTAGAGGATTTGTATTAGACTGTATCACCTCTTAGATGCTCGTGACGGTTGACTCTAGATGTTGGGGCTGTGTTTAGATGTTCTAATAATTTTTATTGTTTTGAAATGCTTAAGAAACAGAATTATTATGAAAAATTTATATATTTGATGTATTAAATGGAAAATCTTTATGTTATTTTCAGTGAATTGGCTAGCCTAGTATCACGATAGGTGCCATCACGGCTAGTTTAGATTTGGGATCGTGACAAGTTGGTATCAGAGTTCTAAGTTATATAGGACTCACCGGTCATGAGCAGGTTTAGTAAAGTCTTGCGGATCGGTACAGAGACGTCTGTACTTATCTTCGAGAGGCTACATAACCCTTAGGAAAATCTCACATTCTTGAATTCTTGTCATGCGAATCCATTTTATCCAGCCATAAATGTAACTCTTGAATTCCTTCCATGTATTCGAACGCGCATGCGAGCGCTTGGGATCAGCTGTGCATCGACGACTTGTGACTTTCGTGGATGAGATGTGATTTTTGGCATGTTGGTAATGGGCCAGTCTGGAGAACTTGAGGCTGGATTCATTTTGTGGCTTGAGTGCTAAGATTTCGATTGTGTGAGCCGTGCACTTGGGGACTTATATGTTCTTTGGTGTCCTTATTGACGAGACTTTGTGACTGGATGTCTATGTGGTGAATATGATTTGAGGGTGAGATGTGCTCATATTGTTTGATTGTGACAAAAAGGGATGGGCTGGATATGTAGCAAGAACTATTGAGTGTTTGACTTATGTCTAGAGTTGGCACATGGCCTCAAGTCGTGAGTGTATAGGAAGACCTCTTATGTTGTTCATTTGTGGAGTGAAACAGATCCTTCTGTTGTGTTATGAGTTCCTGGTGATGTATTTTTGGATGATCATTGCCCCAGTTGCGTTCATGTATTTGATTAACGGTGTATTCCAGCCGTATCAGCACTCATTTGTTATTGTATTCATTGATGGAATCCTGGCATATATGCATAGCCAGGGGTAGCATACTCAGTATTCGAGGACGGTATCATAAAGATTGATGGAGGAGAAGCTTTGTGCAAAGTTCTCCAAGTGTGAATTTTTGGGCTCAGTTCAGTAGCGCTCTTGGGACATGTGGTTTCCATTGAGGGTCTCCATGTGGTCATATGAGTGTGGGTAGAGCTTCCAGAAGCTCAAGATTTCTTTGGCCGCAACTTCAGTGTTAGTTCTTCCATCAGCTTCAGGTTCTTATACCACTTATTGCGATGTCTCGAGGGTAGGCATTGGGTTGTTCTAATGTAGGAGGGTAAAGCGATTGCGTAATAGCTGTGATCTTCGGAAGTGTGTGGAGAGATATAAGTTTGAGGCTAAGCAGGTGGGGCTATGTCCCGCGGGGTGTCCTGAGGTTATGTGATCCTTATGTTGTTTTGTAGCAAGTTCTCTTTTACCAGTAATTGATATATGTTGCAATTTGAGTTTAGATTACTTGTGGGAGTTGGCACGGATATTACAATGGTGAATGCGAGGTGGGAGATGATTTGGGATGTTAAACAGTTTGAGTTGGATATGATCTTATGAAGGATTTAGTTGAATATCATTGTGGTATGACGACAGTGTTAGCGTGTGGTCATTGTGAGTTATTGTTTGTTTTGATCGTGGGATTTGAGCCAAGTGGGGGAGGCTGTTAATGATAAGTTGATTGCGAGATTATGTGTTGTATTGGTTTTAGTTCGAGGCATATTGGTGGATCAGTTATGACGTGCAGAGGTGGAATCTGGGAATGACCCGAGTAATGGAAATTCTTCGATACAGGTTGTAATGTACTCTATGGGTAGGCGAGTTCTATTGAATGATTGAGTTGTAATTGTAAAAGGTGTATTGGGTGCAGTGTATGAATTTGCTCGTTGCTTCAAGCATGTGGATTACTTTCCTAGTATGTTGCTGTAACGGGGTCAGGTCGTTCTGTCTGCTTGATCGGGGAAATTGAGGTTTGAGTAGAGTAGATGACTCTCGATAATGGTTCTGACGGATTCAAGGTTGAATATAACAATTGGGAATCTTCAAGATGTGTTCTGGGCTAGAACTGAGATTTACGTTGGAAGGTTTAAAGACTTGTGGCATTTCTACATTATCATGGATTCTACATATCAATATCAAGGAGGTGAAGGTAATGACTTTAGATTCGCAGGAAGTCTCTTCAGGGTAGGTATTTTGAATGTTGTACTTTTGGGGATATTCGAGATAGTATTCAGCGACTTATGAGCCTTAGGCGGTATGGTGTTATGCTTGGGTCTCGTGTGGTGAGTCTGGGTTGAGAATTGCGGTATTATGTAAATTGAGAAATTTAAAGTGGAAATTGGGGAAATATGGGAGGAAATTTTGGGAATTCCTTTTGATGATTTGAATGGGAAATTGAGGTCGGATTTTGGTAAATTTTATATGGGTATACTCGTGAGGGGATGAGGATTCCGGTTTTGTGATTTTTATAGAATTCTGAGACGTGATCCCGGGGGTCGGGTTTGGCCAGTTTCGTGAATTGAGCCTAATTTTGATAATTTTTTTAATGGGTTTCGTATCCCCAGCATATTTTGATGATATTAATCTGATTTTGATAGACTCGGAGCATTTGGAAGACGATTCGAGGGGCAAGAGCATCACGGAGTAGTTGTCGGACCGTTTTGAGGTAAGTAACGATTGTAACTCTAGACCCGAGGGTATGAAACCTCGGTATTTTATATTGTTTTGTAAATGAGGTGACGCAAATGCTAGGTGACGAGCGTGTGGACGTGCACCGATTGGGGTTGTGACTTGGTCCGTCCCGTAGCGACTATTAAGCCGCGTATTCGATTTGAAACCTTACGATAACCTGTATTTTAGAAATTTATACTTGTTTATGGGTTGTAAGCCGTGTTTGGGGCCTTGTGTCAACCTGTTAGACCCTCAGGGGTATTTTTACACTATTCTCACACCATCCTGATAGAAAATTTATGAATTCAGTCATGTTTACCACTTGTTATTTTCACTGTTATCACACTGTTTTGTAACTCTGAGAGGTATTTTGGGCTGAGTCCCGTGAGTTGAGATGAATGGCCCGAGTGGCTAGTGAGGATGACTGAGTGAGGCCGAGAGCCGAGTATGTGAGGATATTTATGGATCGGGCTGCACGCCGCAACAATATATATATTGGATCGGGCTGCACGCCGCAACAATATATATATTGGATCAGGCTGCACGCTGCATCAGTATAGCGCTTGGGTTGTAGGAGCCCCTCCGGAGTCTGTACACCCCCCAGTGGGTGCAGTCGACTATTATATGGATTGGGCTACACAAGGCACCAATATATATATATATATATATATATATATATATGAGAGCGGGCTGCACGCCGCAACAGTTGTTATATGGTACCTGATGAGTGAGAGTGCTCAGTGTGAGCATTGACTCATGAGAGTAGAGTCACGAGTGACTGAGAGGCTTGCCCGAGAGGCTTTATTTGTGAGTGACACTGTGCCCGAGTGGCTGATATTTTTATGAAACTACTGTTTTCACTTTTCTTTACACTGAGCCTCTTTGATAAATGTTGACTAATGTTTTATACAAGTTTGAATGGAAAAAAACTGGAGTTTTGTGAAATCTTTGGTAAAGGTGGACTCTTGACTTGATCTATTACCTTTACTGATACTTTGGTAAAGGTCGTCATTGCACTCAAGTTTTTAGATACTTTGGTTACTTATTGAGTTGGCGTACTCACGTTACTCCCTGCACCTTGTGTGCATATTCAGTAACCGGGGCAGAGCGATAGTTGAGCTACCCCATTTGGAACATTGTTCGGAGATTGTGAGGCAGCTACTCAGCATCCGCAGCCTACTCCTTCTCCTTCCTACTCTGTCATTTTACTTTACTTCCCAGACTTGTTGTAGTAGAGGATTTTTATTAGACTGTATCATCTCTTAGATGCTCATGATAGTTGACTCCATATGTTGGGCTGTGTTTAGATGTTCTAATCATTTTTATTGTTTTGAAATGCTTAAGAAACAAAAGTATTATGAAAAATTCAGATATTTGATGTAATAAATGGAAAATCATTATGTTATTTTCAGTGAATTGGCTAGCCTAGTATCACGATAGGCGCCATCACGGCCAGTTTAGATTTGGGGTCATGCAGCAACCGAGTCTATAAGTCATCATGTTAGAGTTTTGCCACAGACTTATGGGTAGGCCGGTACCCTATCCCATTTGATCTCAAATACTCTTAGAGGCTTTGTAGACAGAGTTTCATTTTGTACAGTATGTTAGAGGCCTTGACGACCATATATATTCATGTTTTAAGAACAATGGTTCATTTATATAGTGTTTACCCACTTATAGTTATACATTACGAGTTGTGGCCGTGTTGGACCATGATAGTTATAGAAAAAATGAGTTAAAGTGTGGTTCGCTCGGGCTAGTACGGCACCGGGTGCCAGTCACGCCTCTCCATATTTGGGGCATCACAAAAGTGGTATCAGAGCAAGTCGTGTCCTAGGAAGTCTACAAATCCGTGCCTAGTAGAATCTCACTTATGGGTGTGTTGCGCACCACATTTATAATTGAGAGGCTATAGGGAATTTAGGAAATATTATCTTTCTTTTGTTTCCATATCGTGTCATAGAGATGAGTCGTAAGAATCCAGTTTGAAGCTTCCGCCGAATTTTGTACGCACCATAGTGCAAGTATTATATATAGTAGAGCTTTAAGGTATAATTTCCACCTATGTGGAAGGGAGCTTATGAAAGCGATAGAAGATACGATGTGGGATTGAAAGGTAAGTAAGGTAAAGGTGAAGAAAGTACGAGATACTCAAGTACAAAAGGTTGTGAATAGTCTATACTTCAGATAGGGGTTGGGCTTTACTTTAGTTTACAGAGAAAACCCTAGAAAACTTTTTGTAAATCTCTAAGAGTTAACATTCAAGGACGAATGTTTTTAAGATGTTACATCCCATACTTTTCTACATTTTTGTCATAAGATAATTGACATAAGTTCAAGGACAAGACTATTTTTGAGGTTATAAGTACTTATGATATTTATAACAAGTGATAAGTAAAGTCGTGAAGGTGAGAGGGTAAACGAGTTTAAGGAAATGAGGTTGGTCGAAGTTTGACATTTTGAGATAAAATATGGTCCAAGCTAAAATACCACGTATATATGGACTAGTAATATACCACATGACCATGATAGTAAGGTATATGAAGTATACTAGTATTTAAGTGAAATGAGACTTAGAAATTATGATGTGGCTAATTGGTTAAATATTGGATTTTAGTGGAAGATTAATAAATTAATTAGTAGGTAAATATTGTTGTGGACATCAATCCACGTGTAGTAGCTAGAATGACTAAGCATTTTAAGTTAGTAGGTGGCCTCTTAGGAGTTAAGTGCTTTATTAGGTGTACTATATATACACATGTAAATAGGAACTTTAGTAAGCTGCCACATGGCATTGTTTTGGCCAAGGGTGACACTAAGTGCGCATATATGAGTCATAGCACTTAAAGTGCATGGTTTACACATATAAAGTTTGGTGATGAATCATTAGGTGTGCACCTAGTGGATTACACATGTAGAATGGAAAGAGTGTCTCTAATGTTAGTAGTGCAACATTTCGTACTTTAGTACTAGACTGAGCCGTAGTAATCCATATGAGCTTAAAGGGATTAAGGTAATTTATGAGGTTATAGAGGATTTGTGGATAAGTACAAGGTGACAAGATGTCCACGTGGCTGCATATAAAGGAGCATTAAGTGACTAGTACAAATTATCATGTCAGTATAAGTTATGAAATATGGAACTGGTTATAAGTGGATAAGTGTCATTTATATGAATCCACTTGGAATCATGAGGATAAGGAGGGCTCATTACTAATGTCCTTTATAGGATCTACGAGTAGACACTTGGAATAAGTTGGCGGTATAGTAATTACTATTGTATATACCTTACTTCCACGTGTTTTTGGTCTTATCATAATATGAATTCTTATCTTTAGGTGAGTGCATATAATGGGGGTTATTATCTTATATATGTTATTGGTATATTTTATTAGATGACTATGTGTCATAAATTAAGGAAAGAGTGGATGGGGGAGGATTCCACGTGTAAGGAGGAGGAACTGATATATATGTCATAGTATATTATTAAAGCTATATTTGGATATGGTGAGGGGACATCTCAACATGTCACTATGAGGGAAAGTAACAAAGTGACTAAGCATTTAATGGGTAGTAAGTGGCAAATTTGAAACGATAAGAGCTTAGCTTGCTATGTGGATCCCATGGTCCATAATCACGTGGCATCATTTGAGAGCTCACTTGTCCCTTATTTTGTATATATGTACTAAGCAAGTTCATGTATTTCACGATCTTTTCTTTTGTACAAACAAAATATAGCAACACTTTTAGTTAGGAGTTCATTCTTTTTTTTGGGAAAATTCATACATTGGTCTTGAGAATAAGTACTTTGGTATAAGGAAGCATTGGAAACAACGTTCTCACTTTGAGGATAATTATTTATTCAAGTTTGATTTTTTTTATCTACGACCTTCTACGAGCTCGTATAAGCAATTAAGGTATGTTAAGACTATCCCTTCTTTCCTTCTAGCATGATCCATACGATACAACAAAATGAGAAATTATGCAACTTTCATAAATGATTCTATTCTTAGAAGTACTACAGTAGCCTATGTTCTTGATTCCCCATGTGTCCTACTGTCATATCTTCTGTTCATGGGTCTCATGACATTTCGAGAGATCTTCTTGATTCACTTCATTATGCATTGCATTCATTTAAAATGTATGTTGACCTATGACCAGATGGCATTATATATGCGTATATTATATGTATATGGGGTATGAGAAAAGGTTACGACGTTACATACACACCACCACATGATTAGCTGGTAGACATTAATGATTTTGCCCATAGTGGCCGAGATGTTATGATGGGATGCCCTCACAGGATTGATGATGTTATGTATGGATAAACCCATGCATTATATAATATTTATATGCATATGCATGACATTATAAGTATTTCATGATTTACATAGCTATCCAGACCTTTCAAGTTGAGTCCTTTACTCCATGTTTCTTCCATGTCCTTTATATATTGATTTACATGCCTCACATACTTGGTACCTTATTCGTACTGACGTTCTTTTGTTGGGGACACTGAATTCATGCCTGCAGGTATAAATAATCAGTTTGACGAGCCCTTATAGTAGACAAGGTTAGTATTCAGTGAAGGATCGGTAAGACTCCACCTCATTCGGAGTACAACCGAGTCTATAAGTCATCGTGTTAGAGTTTTGCTACAAACTTATGGGTAGGACCGTACCCTGTCCCATTTGATGTCAAATACTCTTAGAGGCTTTGTAGACAGAGGTTCATTTCATAAAGTATGTCAGAGGCCTTGACGGCCCATATGTATTCATGTTTTAAGAACGATGGTTCATTGATATAGTGTTTTCCCACTTATAGTTATACATTACGAGTTGTGGCCATGTTAGCCCATGATAATTACAGAAAAAATGAGTTAAAAATTGGTTCGCTCGGGCCAGTACGGCACCGGGTGCCAGCCATGCCTCCCCAAGTTTGGGGCGTGATAAAAGTGGTATTAGAGCAGGTCGTGTCCTAGGAAGTCTACAAAGCCGTGCCTAGTAGAGTCTCACTTATGGGTGTGTTGCGCGCCAAATTTATAATTGAGAGGCTATAGGGCATTTAGGAAATGTTATCCTTCTTTTGTTTCCATATCATGCCATAGAGATGATTCGTAAGAAGCTAGTTTGAAGCTTCCGCCGAATTTTGTACGCACCATAGTGCAGGTATTATATATAGTAGAGCTTTAAGGTGTAATTTCCATCTATGTGGAAGGGGGTCTATGAAAGCTTCAGAAGATACGATGTGAGATTGAAAGGCAAGTAAGGTAAAGGTGAAGAAAGTACGAGATACTCAAGTACAAAAGCTTGTGAATAGTCTATACTTCAGATAGGGGTTGGGCTTTACTTTAGTTTACAGAGAAAACCCTAGAAAACTTTTTGTAAATCTCTAAGAGTTAACATTCAAGGACGAATGTTTTTAAGATGTTACATCCCATACTTTTCTACATTGGATTTGTCATAAGATAATTGACATAAGTTCAAGGACAAGATTATTTTTGAGTTTATAAGTACTTATGATATTTATAACAAGCGATAAGTAAAGTCGTGGAGGAAGAGGGTAAATGAGTTGAAGGAAATGAGGTTGGTTGAAGTTTGACATTTTGAGATAAAATACGGTCCAAGCTAAAATACTCCGTATATGGAATAGTAATATACCACATGACCATGATAGTAAGGTATATGAAGTATATCAGTATTTAAGTGAAATGAGACTTAGAAATTATGATGTGGCTAATTTGTTAAATATTGGATTTTAGTGGAAGATTAATATATTAATTAGTAGGTAAATATTATTGTGGGCATCAATCCACGTGTAGTAGATAGAATGAATAAGCATTTTATGTTATTAGGTGGCCTCTTAGGAGTTAAGTGCTTTATTAGGTGTACTATATACACACATGTAAAGAGGAACTTTAGTGGCTGCCACATGACATTAATTTGGCCAAGGGTGGCACTAAGTGTGCATATATGAGTCATAACACTTAAAGTGCATGGTTTACACGTGTAAAGTTTGGTGATGTGTCATTAGGTATGCACCTAGAGGATTAAACGTGTAGAATGCAAAGGGGGTCTCTAATGTCAGTAGTGCAACATCCCGTACTTTAGTACTACGATGAGTCGTAGTAATCCATATGAGCTTAAAGGGATTTAGGTCATTCATGAGGTTATATGGGATTTGTGGATAAGTACAATGTGACAAGATGTCCACGTGGCTAGATATCAAGGAGCATTAAGTGACTAGTACAAATTATCATGTTGGTATAAAGTCATGAGATATGGAACTAGTTATAAGTGGATAAGTGTCTTTATATAAATCCACTTGTAATCATGAGGATAAGGGGGGCTCATGACTAATGTCCTTTATAGGATCTATGAACAGACACTTGGAATAAGTTGACGGTACAGTAATTACTACTATGTATGCCTTACTTCCACGTGTTTTTGGTCTTATCATAATATGAACTCATATCTTTAGGTGAGTGCATATTAAGGGGGTTATCTTCTTATATATGTTATTGTTATATTTTATTAGATGACCATGTGTAATAAATTTAGGAAAGAGTGGATGGAGGAGTATTCCACGTGTAAGGAGGAGGAAGTGGTATATATGTCATAGTATATTATTAAAGCTATATTTGGATATGGTGAGGGGACAAGATCTACACATGTCACTATGATGGGAAATAAAAAAGTGACTAAGCATTTAATGGGTAGTAAGTGTCATATTTGAAAGGATAAGAGCTTAGCTTGCTAGGTGGACCCCATGGTCCATAATCATGGGACATCATTTGAGAGTTCACTTCTCCCTTATTTTGTATCTATATTCTAAGCAAGTTCATGTCTTTCCTGATCATTATTTTTGTACCCAACGAAATATAGCAATACTTTTAGGTAGGAGCTCTTTTTCTTAGTTGGCAAAATTCATACTTTGGTCTTGAGAATAAGTACTTTGGTATAAGGATGCGTTGGAAGCAATGTTCTCACTTTGAGGATAATTCTTTATTCAAGTTTGATTCTTCATCTATGACCTTCTACGAGCTCGTATGAATAATTAAGGTATGTTAAGGCTATCCCTTCTTTCCTTCTGGAATGATCCATACGATACAACAAAATGAGCAAGCATGAAATTTTCATAAATGATTCTATTCTTAGAAGTACAACAGTTGCCTATGTTCCTGATTCCCCATGTGTCCTACTGTCATATCATCCGTTTATGGGTCTCATGATATTTCAAGAGATCTTCTTGACTAACTTCATTATGCATTGCATTCATTTATATATGTATATTGACCTATGGCCAGATGGCGTTATATACGCGTATGTTATATGTATATGGGGTATGAGAAAAGGTTACGACGTTATATATGCACCACCACCTGATCAGCTGGTATACGTTAATGATTTTGCCCACAGTGGACGAGATGTTATGATAGGATGCCCACAGAGGCTTGATGATGTTATGTACGGATAAACCCATGCATTATATGACATTTATATGCATATTCATGACATTATAAGTATTTCATGATTTACAGAGCTATCTAGACATTACAGGTTGAGTCCTTTACTCCATGTTTCTTCCATGTCCTTTATATATTGATTTACATGCCTCCCATACTCGGTACATTATTCGCACTGACGTCCTTTTGTTGGGGACACTGCATTCATGCCTGCAGGTATAGATAATCAGTTTGACGAGCCCTTATAGTATACAAGGTTATCATTCAGCGAAGGATCAGTAAGATTCCACCTCATTCGGAGTACAACCGAGTCTATAAGTCATCGTGTTAGATTTTTGCTACAAACTTATGGGTAGGCCGATACCCTGTCCCATTTGATGTTAAACACTCTTAGAGGCTTTGTAATCAGAGGTTCATTTTGTACAGTATGTCATAGGTCTTGAAGGCCCATATGTATTCATGTTTTAAGAACGATGGTTCATTGATACAGTATTTTCCCACTTATAGTTATACATTACGAGTTGTGGCCATGTTGACCTATGATAGTTACAGAAAAAGTTTAAGAGTGGTTCGCTCGTGCCAGTACGGCACCGCGTGCCAGCCACGCCTCCCCAGGTTTGGGGCATGACACATATTATACATGAATTATACATATAATATATATCCATTCGATTATTTTTGGTTTATGTGGTTGGATGAGATGCTATTTAGGTTAGTCGGTTTCCATATTTATTTATAAAGGAAAATTATTTATATAGGGAGAGGAAGAGGGACTTGCATATGGTGTTCATTGATTTATAAAAATCTTACGATAAAGTCCCGAGGGAGGTTCTGTGGAGATGTTTGGAGGATATAGGGGTACCTGTGGCCTACATTAGGGTGATTAAAGACATGTATGAGGGAGCGAAGACCTGTGTGAGGACAGTGGGAGGAATCTCGGACCATTTTCCGGTCATGATGGGGTTGCATCAGGGGTCGGTACTCAGCCCTTTTTAGTTTGCCCTAGCGATGGACGTACTGACATGCTACATCCAAGGGGTGGTGCCTTTGTGCATGTTATTTGCAGACGACATTGTTTTGATTTACGAGACACGAGACGATGTTAAGGCAATGTTAGAGGTGTAGAGACAGGCCCTTGAGTCTAAAGGTTTCAAGCTGAGCAGAACCAAGACAGAATACTTGGAGTATCAGTTTAGTGGTGCTACTCAGGGAGTGGAAGGGGAAGTGATGCTGCATTCACAATTCATCCATAGGAGGGGGAGTTTTAAGTACCTTAGGTTTATTATATAGGAGGATGGAGAGATTGATAAAGATACCACACATCGTATTGGGGCGTGATGGATGAAATGGAGAGTTGCTTCCGGTGTTTTGTGTGACAAGAAGGTACTACCAAAACTTAAAGGTATATTTTATGAGTGGTGGTCAAACCAGCTATGTTGTATGGGGCTGAGTATTGGCCAGTAAAGATCTCTCACGTCTAGAAGATGAAGGTAGCAGAGATGAGGATATTGAGATGGATGTGCAGGCACACCAGATTAGATAGGATTCAGAATAAAGTTATTGGGACAAGGTGGGTGTGGCCCTTATTGAGGACAAGATGCGGGTAACACAGCTTAGAATATGGTTTGGACATGTGAGGAGGAGAAGCACAGATTCTCCAGTAAGGAGGTGTGATAGGTTGACATTGCAGGGCCTTCGAAGAGGTAGAGGTAGGCCAAAGAAGAGTTGGGGTGAGGTGATTAAGCATGACATGGCGCAGCTACAGCTAACCGAGGACATGAATCGTGATAGAAAGGTGTGGAGGTCTAAGATTAGGATAATAGGTTAGGTAGTCTAGATTATTTATACCGGCAGTGTTAGTACGTACTCTCACATTTGGTTGGTAGAAGTTGAATACTTGTTTTATTAATTACATGTCGTTGTGTATGCTGCTTTTACATGATTTTTCGGTGTTGTCCCATCTTGTTTCCTGTTATTATTGTGGTACCTATGCTTGCCTGAGCCGAGGGTCTGTTGGAAACAATCTCTCTACCTCCACAAAGGTAGGGGTAAGGTCTTGTTTGACTAAACAATAGAATTTTTAGTCAAAGCCTATATTTAGAAGAAAACAGGTTACTGATAACCAAGTTTTACTTCAATTCCTCAACAACCTATTTGGGAAACTAACAAAAGCAATAGCGTAAACTAACAGAAAGAAATAAGGAAAGAAATGACGGTCAATCCCTAAAAGAAAGGTAGAAAACTTTGATAAAGCAAGAAATTACCAAATTATATTTCAGTAGTACTTGGAACTTGTCCTTACAAGTAAAAATCTATATCCTTATCTAGGGATGTACAATCATAAAATTTTTCCTATCTAAGATGAATTCATTATGAGCATTAATATTATTGATTGCCCGTTATCATTGATACCCATAACTGACACATTTGTATCTATAAATGCCTTACAACGGTTCCGATTCCCCTTCCTTATTTACTTCTGGTTCGTATTTCTTCCGTTCTTTTTGACCTTGATTCATTATGTTCACGCCTCTTCTTTGAAAGCTGTTCAGGACTGATCCTCTGTTCTATACTATCTCCCGGGTATTTCCATCGTACCTTCCTTGTATTCTTAATTTAGCTAATCAAGCGTGCCACTTGTCATTACGCCATTATACCACGTTTCATGCTTCGCCAGCTTACTAACATTCCACGTGTGACATCCTTTTTCCACCAATACAGATAGTCCCCTCACTTTCTGAATATTCTTCAATTGAATATTCGTGAGGTGGTAAGCTTTTATGCTAGAATTCTTTGCCGCCATTTTTTGAGTATCATCGTGTCCCCTTCAGAATCGATGTGACGTATGTCATGTATATTTAATGCCCTATCCACTTCGCTTCTAACAATTGGCTCTGCAATTTTTCAACGTTTTTTAGGTTTTTTCTGCGGCTGTGTCAGTCACAAAATGAAGTTTCCATTATGATGCTTCATAATGACCTACTTTTAATGATGGTCGTCTCTTCTTATAAATACTTCATTCTTTTTTTCATCTCTTGAAGTCTTCCTTCTTCAGTATCCACCATATTACTCTTTCTTTTTATTTTCGCATCCACTTTTTCGTTATCCCTTTGGACAATCATGTCTTCTTCTACACCAAACCCTCGTAAGGTTGTGATTGTTGACGAACTTGCTCTTTCTACTGTCCATACTAGAAGTAGGAGAGGTGGTAGACTCCGTAGTCTTGGCTCGCTATCTAATCGTGGTTCTTCTTCCCAAGGGAGTGCTGCTAAGACTTCCTCTTCTAAACCTGGGACTCCTTTAACCCCTAGATTTCTTCTAGGAATAGAGATTTATATGAACTAGTGCGCGAACCCATAGTTGCATAGATTGTTCCTCAAGAATTTTCTTTTGTAAGTGATCGCAAAACCATAAGGAATCAAGTATCTTCTATGGCCTCCCTTAATCCTGCTGACCTTTATCCAGGTTTGATCATTACTGGCCTTCTCTCCTTGGTTCGAAGAAAATGTTATTGGAAACCAGCCGGTTTTAGTCCATGGTGCAAACCAGAGAATTACCTCATACCAAGCTGGTTTTTCCTTTGTTTACACCTACTATTTTACTTTATGGTTCAAACCACCTATCAACCTAGTGATCATTGAATTTTGTCAATATTTCAATGTGTGCCTTGGCCAAATTGGACCCATAGTATGGAGGGTTGTTGCATGCCTTTGTTAGTTATCATATTTGGTTTCCATGCCTTTCACTTTTCGACACTTGCTTCATCTCTACTCCCCTAAAATGTTTTGTAAAGGAGTTTTTCTCTCGTGGCTAAAAGTAAGAGAGTACTAGTTAGCCCTGAAAACGGCTGGGACTGTGGCTGGTATGCTCATATTGTTGCTACTCCTACCAGTACACTAGTGGGTGAAGAAAACGTGCCTTTCCCGGAGAAATGGAACTTTGAACGTAAGGTTTTTCTTTATGTATCAAAAGAAAAACCCCATTTGATCACATGCCTACATTTTCAGCAACTATGGAAGTTTTTGATGAAATTACCAACTTCCGTGCTTGGGCAGATAAGATGTTAACTGCTGCGCCCATGGAGAAAAGGTCTTGGAAATATTTTTCTCAAAGATTTGATTGGAAAGTGATGATGCACGGTACTTTTTCCATTTATTTTCTTTCCTTTTCTTTTCCTTGTTGGTTCAAGGGTTTCTTATTCCCTTTTTTTTGGCTAGTGTTTCCTATTCGTGGCATTAGTCCCACGTCTGTTCCGTCCACTATGATTTCCATGACTCTCGCCCATGAAAGGATTTTAAGTGCTTCTTCTTCAAAAAGGAAAACCGACGGAGCTCGTGGCTCTGATGAAGAAGAAACAGAGGAGGGTTATTTGGTGCGAAGGCCACGCGTCAGGAGACGTGTGGTTTATGATGATGAAACTATTCCTTCTCATGAACCTTCACCAAGTTCAATCCCTTTTAGATGCATGGAAGAGCCAGAGTGTGCCCCTTTAGTGATTTCTGATGAAGATGTTGCTGATCCTCCCCAGGTTCTGTTGATTGATTATTTACTCATGGTTTCAAAGGTGATGAAGCTTTTGGGCCTGTTTCTGAAGAATTGCCCCATGCCTCTCTTCCAATCTCAATTTCCATTAACCCTCCCGTGTCCTTACCTGATGCTACTCCTGCTGTTATTCTCGTTGCTGCTTCTGCTCTGTCTGCTCTTTATGTGACTGCTTCTCATGCAGAAGCCGAACCTTCTAGCAGTAGGAGGGCATTGAAAAGAGTTGTTGTTGAGGTTCCTGAATATGGGAACTTATTAAGAAAATTTGGTCAAGCTGATGTGTGGTTGAAACCTCTACTAGATCCCGTAGAGAAGTCGAAGTTAGAAAGTCATAGCTATCTGACCTTAATGAATGATATTGTTCATTCTTCCTTAAAGGTACAAGCTTAATTATATTTCATTTCTCTTATTTTTCTTACTCATAACTCTTTATCCTTTTTTGCATATCAGCTTGATTGGCACAACGCTTGTGAAAAGAGTTTCTCAGGCAGACCAATAAGTGATAGATTACCGCATCGAGACTTATAACTGGAAAGAAAAATTTGAAGGTGTTCAATTGGAAAAAGAAGTTCTAGTGGAAGAGAAGAATGCTTTGGAACAACAGATGAGAGTGATTGCTGCTGAATTAGTGGTTGAAAAAGATTTATCTAGTAGGGTCAGAAAGGACAAGGATATCCTTGATCCTTCCTTAGCTTAACAACTTTCCAAGGCAACTGAAGGAATAAGGAGTTTGAAGGAACTCCTTAATCAAAAGGAGGTTTATGTGGGAGAGTTGGTTCAAGCACTTACTCATGTTCAGGAAGATCTCCACGCTTCTACTGATAAGATTCAGTTCTTGAAAAGTTCTCTTGCTCTTTTGAAGATAGCTTATGATGAATTTGAAGTAGAAAAAGAAGAGATGAGAGCCGAGATTGACCAGTGGGAGAAGGTTTATGATATTCTCGAGGATAAGCTATCATTGGATGTGAGCTGGGTTTTCCTAAACACTCGCCTCGAGACACTAGTTGAAGCCAACCAGGAGGGTTTTGATCTTAATGCTGAGATTGCTAAGGCTAAAGAAGAAATTGAGAAAACTCAGCAACGTCAAAGATTTTCCTCACTTGAAGACGAAGGTTCCGAAGGTAATAGAAATGGACTTATTCCTGGTGGGGCTGATGTTCAAGCCTCTTCTTTTCAAGTTAATATTTCTTCTCCCATTGATGATGCTCCCATGAATGATTCTCCCGTTGATGATGGTCCTTAGTTTTCTCCTGCTTTTTGTTAACTTTTATTTTGTTGCTTTGCACTTGATTTAACAACTTTTGGGAAGGTTGTTTATTTGGGAAGGTCGTTTTTTGGTTACCTTGTCTTCTTTTGGGGTTGAATGACAAACTAATATATATATATATATATATCGGCTACTTTTCATTTATTCTGCTCTTTGATATTTGAGCTTATTCCTTGCATTTATAAATGCTTTAACAATCCATGACTTTAACAAACATGAATATCCATAAAAGAGGGCCCTTTTATGTTAACGACACTGATGAAGATGACGTCTCATCTTCATAATTGTGTAAATATATGAAAGATGAAGTAGTTATGAAAAAGAAATAATTTGAGGAAGTTTTATGCTTTGAACTTTCAAATGAATTTTGTACATCATTTTCATAACTATTCATACACACTTTCATAAATGCTTTCTTTGCAGTAGATTTTGAGATACAAAATCAGGTCTATTATCCCGTGATAAATTTTTGGCCTTAACCTAAAACTCGTAGGAACATGGAACGTATCTCGTATCCTTTTCGCAAGTTTAATCCTTTCCAAGGTTAATTTAAGGTTTTTGATTCATGAGTTTTGCTTCCTTCTATATGCATAGTCCCCCTAGTGTTAGAGCTTTGAAGTATGAAATCTCGAACACCAGATTACTTCTTCCTTTTGGTCCATTCCCTGAAAAGGAAAATACAAACGGGACTTGGAGTTGTACGTTTAGATGATGATTGTATAACCCCTTTTTCCATTAGAAAGTTTACAACCTAGACCGAGAATAATTTAGTATTCTGCGTATCTTTCGGGTCTAATATCATCATTTAGTACGGGCTAGTCTTTTGCCTATCATCTAAAATTGTTAGTAAAATTCAGAAGAACAAAATAAAAGGTAGTTGAGTGATACCTGCCCATGGGTACTTTCTTCATCTAAAAGTAATATTTATTGAGATGAACAACATTCCAGTTTGATGGTAGCACCTTGACATCCACGGTTTCCAACTCATTTGCTCATTTTCCAGTGATGCATCGAACCCTATAAGGGCCTTCCCAATTCGGACATAATTTTCCTGCATTAGCCGCTTTTGTTGATTGAAACACCTTTTTGAGGACAAATTCCCCAATCTTGAAGTATCTCATATTAGCTTTCCTATTGTAGTATCGCTCAATCATTTGTTTCTGAGCTGCCATCCTTATCAGCACCGCTTCTCTCCCTTTTTTCCAATAAATCCAAATTCGTTCGCATCTCTTCTTCATTTAACTCCTCAATAGCATGTTTATACCTCGTACTTGGTTCACCTACTTCTGCTAGGATTAAGACTTCAATGCCATAGACAAGTGAAAATGGAGTCTCGCCCGTGCTTGTTTTTGCTTATGTTTGATAAGCCCACAATACCCCTGGTAACACTTCTGGCCATTTGCCTTTTGATTCTTCTAATCTCTTCTTTAAGTTACTAATAATAACTTTGTTTTTTGACTCAGCTTTCCCATTGGCTACATGATTGTAAGGTGTCGATGTAATCCGTTTAATCTGCCAACTCTGAAAGAATTCTGTGATTTTCGTGCCTATGAACTGTGGGCCATTATCACACACGATTTCTTTTGGAAGTCCGAACTGGTAGATAATGTTTCTCCAAATAAATTCCCTGACTTCCTTTTTCGCACCTGTTTAAAAGCTCCTGCTTCTACCCATTTTGAAAAATAATCTACTAAACTAATAGAAACCATACTTTTCCTTTAGCTTGAGGTAATGGACCTACGATATCCATGCTCCATTTCATGAAAGGCCACGGCGAAACAACTGAATGTAACTGTTCTGGTGGGAATGCATGTTATGGCCATATCGTTGGCACTTATCGCACTTGGCTACAAAGCTTTCCACTTCTTCTTCCATTTTTGGCCAATAATATCCTACTCTTATTAGTTTTTTTACCAATAATCTTCCCCCAATGTGATTTCCACAGTGCCCCTCATGTACATCCCTCATCACATATTCTATTTATGAAGGTCCGAATGTAACGACCCGACCGGTCATTTTGAGTTCTAGCGTGTCGTTCAGCAGTTTGAGGTCATGAGCAACTTCGTTTCCGGTATTATGACTTGTAGGTGTGGTCGGAATTGAATTTCGGGAAGTTTAGAGTTAATTTGCAAAGAAAATTCTCATTTCGGAAGCCTTAAGTTGGAGAAATTGTCTAAGATTGGAATTCTGAGTAAATGACCTCCGAATCAGGATTTGAAGTTTTCTACAGGTTCGTATGATGATTTCGGACTTGGGCATATGTCCGGATCGGGCTTTGGATAACCCGGGAGTGTTTCAATGTATATTGTGGAAGTCAGCAATTTTGAAGAAATTTCCTAAGTTTGGCTTGAAGCGCATTTCAATGATATTGATGTCCGTTTGGGATTCCGAGCCTGGGAATAACTGATTCTAGAGTTGGGAGCACGATCAGAAGTGAATTCGGATGTCCGTAGGTTATTTTGAAGTCATTTGGCTAAAGATAGAAATTTTAAGGTTTTTGAGAAATTCGACCGGAAGTGGAAATTTTGATATCGGGGTCGGAATGCGATTTCGGAAGTTGGAGCAGGTCCGTAATGTCGAATGTGACTTGTGTGAGAAATTTGGGGTCAATCAAACATGATTTGATAGGTTTTAGCATCGCAGGTAGAAGTTTGAAATTTCTAAGTTCATAAAGATTGAATTGAGTCGCGATCCATTGTTTCGATGTTATTTGATGTGATTTGAGGCCTCGAGTAGGTCCACATTATGTTTTGGAACAGGTTGGTGTAATTGGACGGGGTCCCGGGGGCCTCGGGTGGTTAACGAATCAAATTTGAAGTTAGAAGAGGAGCTGGAGCTGCTGTTTTCTGGTGCGACCGCACCTGCGAGGCTTTGGTCGCAGGTGCGGCTTTGGCATCGCAGGCGCGAGATTTTGCTGGCTTGGCTATGAGCGCAAGTGCGATGCAATTTCTGCACCTACGAAGGCGTAGATGTGGACAATGGGGCACAGGTGCAGATCCGGCCTGGAGCTGAGGAAGCCGCAGGTGCGAAGGTTGGATCGTAGGTGCGGAAGTGAGGCCTGGGCAGAATGTTTTTAAACGAGAATTTTGCCATTTCTCCTCCTATTTTCATTTGGCATGGGCGATTGTGGGGAGCTTCAAGGAAGGATTTTCGTCAAGGATGACAAGGTAAGTTATTACAACTCATTTTAAGTTAAATGCATGGTCTACGTACGGATTTTAGTATGGGAATTGTGAGAATTATGGAATTTTGAAGAAAAACCTAGAAATTTGGTAATTTGGATTCTAGCCACAAATTGAGCATGAATATTTGAGTAAATTGTATATTTGAACTAGTAAAGCTATGGGTAGAGTTTATCTTCGAGAGATTTCGAAATCCGGGCACGTGGGCCCGAGGGCATTTTGGTCAATTCATTGAGCGGAGTTAGGCGTTTATATAATTTAAATTTTTGCAAATATTAGAGTATATAGTTTCATTAGTTTGTCGTTATTTGGATAGTTTTGGGGTGTGGTGCGTCCATTGGAGTCGTCGGAAGGGCTTGGAAGCCGGTTATGGAATTTCGGAGCGAGGTAAGTCTCATTTCTAACTTTGTGAGGGGGAATTGTCCCCATAAGTGAACTAATTAATTATATGCTAGTATTTGTGGGGGCTACGTACGTACGAGGTGACGGGAGTCCGTGCGTAGCTACTATTATGCTTGTGTCATAGTAGTCTAAGACTCACTAACATGCCTTACGTGTTGTACTTTTGTTATTGCCAATAATATTAGACTGTTAACGCTATCAAATTAGTAATTGATTATCTAAGAAGTTTAAAGTGTACTTTTTTATTTAGAAATAGAATTGATTCTTCCTTGGATAATTGTGTTTCAGATAAATCTATAATGTTTGAAACCCTGTTGAAATTGGCAAATAAATCCCCAGAAAGGTTTTAAATATTATTTTATGTTCATTAAAAGGAGAATTCTATCACTTTATTGAACAAATAATTTTCCTGATAAGAAAATGTGGTTTATTGGTGTGAATATGTGTAACTATGGGTGCCTGAGTCACATGTATGATTCGCGAGCAGGATAACCTAGTAACTATGTATAACCGCGTCGCATGATCGATTCGCAAACGGGGCAGATAGATGCATCTATGGTTCGAGCTGTTCGACCCTCGGTAGTGCACAATTTATTATTGTTGGTCTGCACCGTTCGACCCTCGAGACTTTGTTTGCGCATGATAAATGTCGCGTATTTCCTGTGATTTATACATGTTTATCGGCCTAAGGAAAATTTTAATTGCTAGTTAAAAAGAAGAAGAATTGATGTGTAAAATGTGAAATAAGTCTGATGTTTCTTATCCCTTATTATTATTTAATTGCCTATGATACTCGTGCTTATCACCTCACTTGATTATAATTAATTGACTTATAGAAAGTGTCTAATTCGACCTCTCGTCACTACCTCTCTGAGATTAGGCGGGATACTTACTGAGTACACGTTATTTTTGTACTCATGCTACACTTGCTGTGCTTTTTGTGGCACATGTACCTTCACAGCAATATCGCTTACTTAGAGACTTAGTCGAGCTGCATCCCTCGGAGACGATCCTCAGTCGGCAGAGTCTTCCTCTATGTATTGCACTTTCCTTTTTATTCCTTGTCCAATTTGTATTTCGGACAAGTTTTGTAGAATTTGTAAAATTATTAGAAAATTTGCTCATGCACTTGTGACACCTAGTTCTGGGATAATTATGGAATTTATTCACTATTTAAATTTTGCTAAGATATTATGGTTTACGCAGTGGGAGTTTGCTAACTATTATTTAAGAAAATGAAAAAGGAATGACTTCGAGAATTTAAAAAAAAAATAAAGATTCAATTTATTTATTAAGTGTTAGCTTGCCTGGTAGTGGGGTCCGGCGCCATCACGACCTTAATGGATTTTGTGTCGTGACAACGTGGTATAAGAGCTCTAGGTTCCCTTAGGTTTCACGAGTCATGAGCAAGTCTAGTAGAGTCTTGTGGATCGGTACAAAGACGTCTGTACTTATCTTCGAGAGGTTACAGGGCTGTAAGGAGTACTTCTCTTCTTGATTACTGATCGTGCGATTTGATTCCTCCGAGGCTTATGCCTACGTTTCTTCCTACTCAATCTTACGCTTCGCGAAACACTTGCTATGAATTAGGAATTTGAGGAATTGAAATGGTTCTATGGGTATGGTGCGGGATGTTTCTCCCTACAAAGTTGATTGAGGCTATTGTCGTTGCTATGCGGAAGAGTAATATGTTGTTTCAGCCACTAGTTGTGATTTTGAGGACTTGAGGTTATGCTCAGGTTGTGATGATATTTACGATTGGTTATCGCGTGATGTCGATATGATGATATAATGCTTGCCCATAAGTTGGGGGTGATGAATGGCTTGAAGGGAGGTCTTCTCAGGGCGTGATTTTGAGATTTCAACATTTTAGTTTCGGAAGAGGAAAGGCATTTGGACTATAAATGGTCAGGTTTTGGATTGATAAAGTAGTAAGACTTGGTGTTTTCAGATGAGGTGGGATATGCACCTGTGATGTGATGTCGTCGTCACTGATTGAATGGAATATGCTAAGTTTTTCGGTGCTATGGTTTCTTCGGTTGCATGGGGTCAGAGTATTGTGAAGAAGTATTGAAGAAGTGGCTGTCAGAGACCGTGAGGCGCGACGGGTCAGTACTTGATGAGTATTGATAATGAAGGCAGCAATTGGGCAGCATGCGATGAAGGAAGATATGTGAAAAGTGCTAGGCGGTGGTTCCCTTTCTAAAAGGCCAGGTGTAAGGAACGGAAGTCAGGTAGTTGTTTAAAGGAATGAGTTTAACAAGTGAGAGAGAGGCAACGTAGCACAGGAGTTCAGTGGTAAGACAACTGCCTATCTTGAGGGAAAGTTTGAGAGTTATAGTGGATGGTGATTAGATCCACGAGCTTAAGTTGAAATATGGGTTATTTCGGCGGAAGGTTGGATACAACAAGGAGGAGTTATTATGAATAAAGAAGGACGCAATGTGGCGGTGAATTTGAAGATGTTGTAGCACATTTAGTAGATGTCCATGAGGAGCGGACAGACTGGTAAAGTTGGTGAATGAGAGCAGTCTATAGGATGGGCTATTGATGTTGCAGAGAGTGTGCATTTCAGCGTTGTTGGAAGGTGTCGGTTGGTGATTTCCATAGGTGGATAATCTCATGTGAGTAGGTTAGTGGTTGCATAGTTGGCAAGTTTCTGCGAAGGATTCTGGTGGCTATTCGTAGGAGGCAGAATGTGTGAATGATGCGAGGGAATTTGAGTATTCATGGAAAGCGAACAGGAGAGTTTAGAAGAATTTGACGGGTTAGTTGAGTATGATCACGTCAGCAAAGGAGAAAGGATCTTAGCAGGGTCTAGAGTGGTACAAAGAGCAACTTCGGGCGAAGTGGGAGAGTCCCACCGCCTGCGATTGGGTTGTAGGATTATTTTCTCATGGGGTTGTGGATTGTCGGCATATTGGCAAGTTATTGCAGCTAAGGGGAAATGAGTATAATACTAATTGAGCATGGGATTTGATAAAGGTGTGCAGGGGTTGGCCTTACTGAATTGGGTTTAGGCTTTGGGAAGATTCAGGATTTATGCTTAGTACAGAGGTAATTTACAAGTGAAGAGATTCAGTTGGGTGCTTTATCAAGATGGGTGTTCAGATGCCAGCGAAGCCGTAGAGTTGATTATATTCGGGATCAAGCCAGAGTGGGTGACTATCAACAATGGTTCCAATGGATTCAAAGTTTAGAAGGAGGTGTCCAAGGATTTCAAGCCCACAGTATGGTTAAGAATCGAGTTTTTGTAGCAGAATTATGGAAAAAAAAAATGGTTGGAGTGATCTACGTTATCTTCGGTGTGTAGAGTAGCGTTGGGGTTCATAAAAAGGAGAAAATGACTTCAGATTCATGGAAGGGTTATAGGAATGGGTATACCGGTCAAAGATGTGAATGTTCTTGCGAGGAGGGCATGAAACGACTCATGGGTCTGGAAACGAAATGCTCTTATGGAATGGAGTCACTCCAGGTGAGTGTGAATTGAGTTTCTATGTGTTGATTGGGGTTATCATTATTCCTGTGGTGAGTGCGAATTGGATTGAGGTGAGTAAAAGGTTTCTATGTGATGAAGTGTTCCCCCTATTAGTGGTTCAGGAGTTATGATGGAATTCTTGCACTATCTCATATTGGCATGTTAGGTGTGGTAAGCAGTATGTAACTGGAAGTAAGGATCGATGTTGTGGTTCAGTGTTGACAAGGATGTCATGAGCTCGGATGAGCAAGAAAAAGGGATTTGAATGTTTAGAGTAAGCTAGTGTTGTCTTTAGTGTCACCTGGGATCGGTGTTTGGTGAAAGAGGCTTTGCATCCTAGTTATGGGTTCTTGATTTGTTTTACAGCGTTACTGTTGCCAATGGTGGATGTGCAGACTTGCTACCTTGTGTGGAAGGTCGTGGGAGCGTGACCACGTGATGATCCTATGAGTGTGACATGTAGTCACTTAATGGATTGAAGATTTGGACTGAGTATAAAGAAGTGTAATATTGCTTATTTGAGAATTTATGCCTGGAAGGAGTTTGGTTCATTCAGTTATGGATTTTTGGGTGTTTGTCTCGGCTATGATGTTTTTCTTGCGTATTATGAGAGGAAGTGGGTTAATATGGATCCAGATAAAGCTATTAGCCTAGTTCGGTGCGAACAAGGTAGACTCGATGTTTGTGGATGGATTTAAATATGATTATGGGCTCCGTATGAGTTAGGCGTGTTCATTTTGGTATAGCGCTTTCCATGGAAAGGTATTAGAACAACAAATGTTGTTTCGTCTTCGTTCATCTCATGTAATATTCTGTTGTTTCGTGTGAGTTGGGAAACGACTTGATATTGTCCTTATGTGTTGAGATTCCACGTAGTGATGATGTTATGGGAGCATGATAGCTCTTGAAATTCAGAGTAATATATATCGCACCTCAGTTGTGCTTGAGTTTTGTAGCATATGGCTTTATCAGTCTCCCCAGGATGGTATTATTCACTTAGCGTGCTTGTGACCGATATTCAGTATTTTGTGGTAATAAGTAATTTAGCTCGGTGTGTCTTCTTACGTGAATTTTATGTCATTTGGATCGGGTGGCACGCCGGCACGGTTATGTGATTTGGATCGGGTGGCACGCCGCCACGGTTATGTTATTTGGATCGGGTGGCACGCCGCCACGGGCATGTTATTTGGATCGGGTTGCGCGCCGTAATAGTGTGATATTGAGTACGGTCCCCTATATCTATTTTCTTGTGTTTCACTTTCTAAAATCTGAGGAGAGTTCATAATGAGTTGCGTGAGTTGAATAGTCTTTTCCTGAGTCATTTCTTTATGTATCACGTTCGAGTTGTATCGTATTGGCGTATTGTGGCATCATGTGAGACTGTTGGTCATGTCGGGGATGATTTGTTGTCTGAACAGTTCATACTGGGTGAGATGAGATCTTTGGATCAGGGATCAGCGCGATAAGATTATGCGGAATATATTAAAGGACAATTACCATTATTTGGTTCGTACTGAGATGATGATCTAAGTCAAGAGGAAAGATTCAATGTTTGGTTAACTCTGCAGCTGGTTAGGAATTTCTACACATCTCTTCCGTTGTGATGGTATCGTCAGCATTATAGCAGGATGTATGTATATATATATTATAAGGTGCATTGGGAGCGTCGGATTCATAGAATTTTGGCTGTTAAGGTTCAGGGAATGTCATGGTGGCTAGATGATGAATTATGCGGTGCATGGTGCTGATTCGGCAAAGGTACGCAGTTGTGTTCTGGTGTCTTGTCTGGTAGTTGATACAGTGTTCATATATTAGAAACAGGCCTGGCAGAGAATTTCAAGTGTTGGAACTAGGTTCTGAGCTTATGGTATGGGTAAAGGAGGATATCTTCAGATTTGATCAAGCTTGTGTGCTCAACTGGGTTGTGGCAGCACGGGCATGTGCACGAGGTGTTAAACAATGAATTTAGATAACTCCAGAGCAGTTCTTGGCACGTCTGTTTAAGTGGGGGAGAATGTAACGACCCGACCGGTCGTTTTGAGCTCTAGCACATTGTTCAGCAGTTTGAGGTCATGAGCAGCTCCATTTTCAGTATTATGACTTGTAGGTGTGGTCAGAATTAAATTTCGGGAAGATTAGAGTTAATTTGGAAAGAAAATTCTCATTTCGGAAGCCTTAAGTTGGAGAAATTGTCTAAGATTGGAATTCTGACTAAATAACCTCCGAATCAGGATTTGAAGGTTCTTGCAGGTTCGTATGATGATTCGGACTTGGGTGTATGTCCGGATCGGTCTTTGTATAACTCGGGAGCGTTTAGGTGTATATTGTGGAAGTCAGAGATTTTGAAGAAATTTCCTAAGATTGGCTTGAAACGCATTTCAGTGATATTTATGTCCGTTTGGGATTCTGAACCTAAGAAGAGCTTCGTATGGTGATTCTGGAGTTGGGAGCGCGATCGAAAGTGAATTCGGATGGATGTAGGTTATTTTGAAGTCATTTAGCTAAAGATAGAAATTTTAAGGTTTTTGAGAAATCCGACCGGAAGTGGACATTTTGATATCGGGGTCGAAATGCGATTCCGGAAGTTGGAGCAGGTCCGTAATGTCGAATGTGACTTGTGTGCAAAATTTGGGGTCAATCGGACATGATTTGATAGGTTTCATCATCGCAGGTAGAAGTTTGAAATTTCTAAGTTCATAAAGATTGAACTGAGTCGCGATCCATTGTTTCGATGTTATTTGATGTGATTTGAGGCCTCGAGTAGGTCCACATTATGTTTTGGAACAGGTTGGTGTAATTGGACGGGGTCCCGGGGGCCTCGGGTGGATTTCGGGTGGTTAACGGATCAAATTTGAAGTTAGAAGAGGAGCTGGAGCTGCTGGTGTCTGGTGCGACCGCACCTGCGAGGCTTTGGTCGCAGGTGCGGCTTTGGCGCCGCAAGCGCGAGATTTTACTGGCTTGACTGGGAGCGCAAGTGCAATGCAATTTCCGCACCTGCGAAGGCGCAGATGCGGACAAGGGGGAACAAGTGCGGATCCGGGCTGGAGCTGAGGAAGCCGCAGGTGCGGGAGTTTGGGCGCACCTGCTGGAGCGCAGGTGCGAAGGTTGGATCGCAGGTGCGGAAATGAGGCATGGGCAGAATGTTTTAAACGAGAATTTTGCCATTTCTCCTCCTAATTTCATTTGGCATGGGCGATTTTGGGGAGCTTCAAGGAGGGATTTTTGTCAAGGATCACAAGGTAAGTTATTCCAACTCATTTTAAGTTAAATACATGGTCCTAGAAATTTGGTAATTTGGATTCTAGCCACGAATTGAGCATGAATATTTGAGTAAATGGTATAGTTGAACTAGTAAAGCTATGGGTAGAGTTTATCTTCGAGAAATTTCGGAATCCGGGCACGTGGGCCTGAGGGCATTTTGGTTAATTCCTTGAGAGGAGTTAGGCGTTTATATAATTTGAATTGTTGCAAATATTAGAGTATATTTTCATTGGTTTGTCATTATTTGGATAATTTTGGGCCGTGGTGCATCCATTGGAGTCGTCGGAAGGGTTTGGAAGCCGGTTATGGAATTTCGGAGCGAGGTAAGTCTCCTTTCTAACTTTGTGAGGGGGAATTGTCTCCGTAGGTGAACTAATTAATTATGTGCTACTATTTGCGGTGGATACGTACGTTCGAGGTGACGGGAGTCCGTGCGTAGCTACTATTATGCTTGTGTCATGGTAGTCTAGGACCCACTAACATGCCTTACGTGTTGTACTTGTGATCTTGCCAATAATATTAGACTGTTAATGCTATCGAATTAGTAATTGATTGCCTAAGAAGGTTAAAGTTTACTTTTTCATTTAGAAAGAGAATTGATTCTTCCTTGGATAATTGTGTTTCGGATAAATCTATAATGTTTGAAACCCTGTTGAAATTGGCAAGTAAATCTCCAGAAAGGTTTTAAATACTATTTTATGTTCATTAAACGGAGAATTCTATCACTTTATTGAACAACTAATTTTCCTGATAAGAAAATGTGGTTTATTGGTGTGAATATGTGTAACTATGGGTGCCTGAGTCGCATGTATGATTCGCGAGTAGGATAACCTTGTAACTATCTATAACCGCGTCGCATGATCGATTCGCGAGCGGGGCAGATAGATGCATCTATGGTTTGAGCCATTCGACCCTCGGCAGTGCACAGTTTATTATTGTTGTTCCGCACCGTTCAACCCTCGGCACTTTGTTTGCACATGATAAATGTCGCGTATTTCCTGTGATTTATACATGTTTATCGGCCTTAGGAATTTTTTAACTGCCAGTTAAAAAGAAGAAGAATTGATGTGTAAAATGTGAAATAAGTCTGATGTTTCTTATCCCTGATTATTACTTAATTGCCTATAATACTCATGCTTAGAAACTCACTTGCTTATAATTAACCAACTTATAGAAAGTGTCTAATTCGACCTCTCGTCAATACCTCTCTGAGGTTAGGCGGGATACTTACTGAGTACACGTTGTGTTCGTACTCATGCTACACTTGCTGTGCATTTTGTGGCACAAGTACCTTCATAGAAATATGGCTGACGTGGAGACCTAGTCGAGCTACATCACTCGGAGACGACCCGCAGTCGGCAGAGTCTTCCTCTATGTATTGCACTTTTATTTTTATTCCTTGTCCAATTTGTATTTCGGACAAGTTTTGTAAAATTTGTAAAATTCATAGAAAATTTGCTCATGCACTTGTGACACCGGGTTCTGGGATAATTATGGGATTTATTCACTATTTAAATTTTGCTAAGATTTTATGGTTTACTCAGTGGGAGTTCGCTAACTATTATTTAAGAAAATGAAAAAGGAATGACTTCGAGAATTTAAAAAAAATAATAATAAAGATTCAATTTATTTATTAAGTGTTGGCTTGCCTGGCAGTGGGGTCCGACGCCATCACGACCTTAATGGATTTTGGGTCATGACACCGAGACACCGTGCTAAAGGCCCACCGAACATCTTTCGATATATGTTTCCATGAATTAAGCAATACCGGGCGGCCTTTTTGGCGGAGTAACTGAGACTTTTTCTTGTCTTCGGGTAAACTTTCGTACTACAAAAAGTTAACAAATTCATTCCTCCAATCCCAAGTCAGATTATTAAAATTTACCTCATTCTTGTCTTGGTCGAGCGAATGAAACAACTATGTTACAATAGCATTTTCTGCATTTGTTATTTCCGTAACAGACGCGAGATTGGCTAACGCATTTGCTTCTGCATTCTCCTCCCTGGATATTTTTACGACCTTCCACGACTGAAATTGTTTGACTAATTCCCGTGCCTTTTTCAGATATTGTTGCGTTCGTACCTCTCTTGCTATGTAAGTCCCCTGCATTTGGTTAACCACTGGTTGTGAATCACTTTTGATTACAATCTGCTATATACCAAGTTCTCGTGGTAGTTCCAAACCTGCAATTACAACTTCGTACTCCGCTTCATTGTTAGTGATGAGATAACATTTTATTGCTTGTCTTATGATTTTCCCTGAAGGCAGAATTAGTACAATACCTAAACCCGCTCCTTTAACATTCGAGGAACCATCGGTAAATAGAATCCAAGTCCCCATATTAGATATGGTAAATGCATGTAGTTCCTTTTCTGCTTCAAGAACTAAGTTCGTGCTGAAATTTGCTACAAAGTCTGCTAAAACCTGCAATTTTATTGCAGCTCTGGGCTGATATATGATATCATACTCACTGAGTTCTATTGCCCACTTAGTTAACCTACTGGATAGTTCTTGTTTATGCAATATATCCCTTAGAGGAAAATCAGTTATTACAGAGATAGGATGATAATGAAAATAAGGTCTCAATTTTCTAGATGCCATAGTTAATGCTAAAGCAAGTTTTTCTAAGTGAGGATATCGAATCTCAGCATCTAACAAAGATTTACTAACATAATAAATTAGAGATTTTTTACCTCTATCTTCCGTACCAACACCGCGTTTACCGCCACTTTCGATACGACAAGATAAATAAGTAGTCTTTCTCCATGTTTCAGTTTGGCTAACATGGGCGGATTTGACAAATATGATTTTAGATCCTTGAGGGCTTGTTGGCATTCGTCATTCCACGCAAATTGGTTTTGCTTTCTCAATACTGAAAAGAATTTAAACCTCTTTTATGATGATTTGTAAATAAACCTCCCCAAGGCTGCTATTCTTCCTATTAATCTTTGCACTTATTTTTTGCTTGTGAGTACATCCGATATTTCCTCAATAGCTTTGATTTGTGCAGGATTCACTTCAACACCCTTTTTAGAAACAAGAAAACCTAAAAACTTACTATAAGCCATGCCAAAAGCACAATTTTCTGGATTTAGCTTCATATTATATTTGCGGAGAATTTTGAAAGTGCTTGACATGTGTTGAAAATGATCCTATGCTTGTGCTGATTTGACTAACATATCATCAATATAGACTTCCATAGTCTTTCCCAGATGTTCTAGGAACATCTTTGTCACCAATCTTTGGTACATGGCTCCAGCATTTTTTAGACCAAATGGCATGACTTTGTAGCAATAAGTCCCCATGTCTGTGATAAATGAAGTTTTTTCTTCATCTAGAGGATCCATCTTTATTTTATTATAACCTGAATATGCATCTAAAAAACTTAACACCTATTTAGGACAAGCTTTATTTATATCAGTATAATCTATGCAAACTCGCCATTTCCCATTTTTTTTGGAATTATCACAATATTAGCTAACAAGTCTGGGTACTTTACCTCTTGTATTGACCCAATTTTCAAAAGCTTTTGTACCTCATCCTGGATCACTTGATTTTTTAAGGATCCTTTCTTCCTTTTCTTATGCTTGAATGGTGAGTATGATGGATCCTTATTCAGTTTGTGAGTCATCACCTCAGGTGGTATACCTGTCATATCTGAATATGATCAAGAAAAGCAATTTGTGTTAGCTTTTAAAAATTCAATTAATTTACCTTTCATTTTTAGGATCAAATTTTCCATTATGTAAACTTTTCTATCTGGCCAGTGTTTAAATAACATTATGGCTTCAAGTTCTTCAGTAGTTGTTTTGATAGTTTCCTTTTCTTTAGGCTCTTGAATAAAATCGATCTTGAATCTACATTTGTCTATCCTGAAATGCCTTCAGTTGAGGTTTGTATTACTGTATCCTCAACTGAATTATGTAGTAGCTATTTCTCATTTGCAATATTGACCGCTGTGCCTACCACTAAATTAATACTTTTTATCGCGACCCAAACCGATGGGCCGCGACGGGCACCCTGCACCTTACTCAACCGAGTACCAACGTAACATATCTTTCTTATTACATCATCATAGATAAGTAGTCCAGAAAGCGCGTCATGATACAACCAGAGTAAACATGAGGGAATACCTGACATAGAATGACCCAACCTGATATAGAAACTTATACCTGTGACATACTGGGCCTATCAGGCCAATGTGATTCATTATATACTTTAAATATAGGCCAACAAACCATACAAATATCCGTATACATGACATCTGTCTACAAGCCTCTAAGAGTACATACTTATCATAAAGGTCGGGACAGGGCCCCGCCATACCAAACAATACACATCTAAATCATACTGACCAAACAAGAAACTTCGGAGAAAATGGAGTGCACCAACATCTTCCACTGAGCTGATAGCCTCCTTGGAGGACTCTCGACCTGTCTATAGGGACTTGTGGTCATGAAACGCAACATCCCTAGGCAAAAGGGACGTCAGTATAAATAATGTACCAAGTATGTAAGGAATGAACATCAGTAAATAATAGATAAGAGAGAAATATGGAGTAAAAGACTCGACATGTAAGTCTGAATAACTCTGTAAACCATGAAATACTCACTGTGTCATGCATATGCATATGAATTTCATGTCGTGCATAGGTACATGTGTTCATAACATCATCAAGCTTTTGAGGGCATCGCATCATATCATCTCGGTCATTATGGGCAAATCATCAACGTATATCAGCTGATCAGGTGGTGGTGCGTGTATAACACCGTAAACTTTTCATATATATATATATATATATATATACACACGCTTGTATACACTGTCTGGTCATGGGTCAATGTACATGTATAAATAAATGCAATGCATGAGAAGTACGCCAATAAAATTTCTCGGAACGTCATAAGACCATTATATCTTTGATTAATATCATGAAACAAACTTTATCAACTTACGTATTTTCTGAGACTCATGAACAGATGATAGAATAATAGGACACATGGGGAATTAAGAACATAAGCATCCCTAGTATTTCTATGAATAGAGTCATTTATGAAAGTTGTGCATTTGTTCGTTTTATTTGTATCGTATGGATCATGCCAAAAAGAACAAAGGGATAGCCTTAACATACCTGAGCCGATTCTCTTGACAATCCCTTTAACACACGTCAATTGCGACAACATGTAATGGCGGATCGAAGTAGGAGAAAATTCGTATGATATTCTTGAGAAAGATTTCACTTATCCCTTAGAATCTCAAATCCCACGTTGCTATAATATTGAGAAATCTCGTTTGAGTGAGAGATTGAAGCAACTCACGTTGCTTATGAAGTTTCATTTGCTGAAGCCTTTCTTAGATGTAATACATCTTCATTTTGGATTAGAGAAGGATTTTAATGTCTTGTGGATTTGGGCCCCACTTTGAAGACTTGGTGTCACTAAACCTCACAAATTTGTGCCACCTTGAAAGGTGACTTAAGAGTCACAAATGTGGAATTGTGGGCTGCCACGTTGGGGTCCTTTCGGCCTTATCCAAAATTTTAATTTCTTCGTTAATCTTCCCACCAAAATCATTAATTAAATCAATTATTCATATAATTAAGAATTACCTCAATTTACTTAAAATACTACTCACTTTTAACATACCTTATATACTTCACTATAATGGTCATATGGTACCCTGTATGGCACTAGTCTATAAATATCGGGTATTATAGCTCGGGCCGTATTTTTGTCCCAAATTGACAAACTTTGACGAAACTCATTTTCTTCAATTCGCTTACCCTCTCACCTTCACGAATTTACTTATCACTTGTTTGAAATAGCGTAAATGCTTATAACCTCAAAATAATCTCATTCCTGAGCTTACATCGATTAACTTACGACGAAACTTTAACGTACAAAAATGCGGGATGTAACATCTAATTTCCGAGCTTATATAAATTTACTTATGGTGTACTTCCACGTACGAAAACATGGGGTGTAACATCATTCCCCCTTTGGAATATTCGTCCTTGAATGTTGACTGATGTACTATCTTGCGAATACTTTAGTACTTTCCTTTACATCTAGGCAATTGTTCTGTGAATAAATCTAAGGTCTAGGGTATTCCCACCTATAAGTCTCTTTCTAACACCACAACTTGTCGTCGGAATTCTTCCAATCTTGTAACTATTGCTACCTTCTATCATGATGTATGTACGTCTTTGTCTTTGTATGTGCGCCTATGCGACTCTTCTCTCTTTTTTCCTCCAGCTTTTTAGCCAATCTCTAGGCCTCACTTTGTAAACATATACAGAGCTTAATAAGATGTCCCGCTGGGCATCTATAGGTATACTGAAGTTCTTTGCTCGGTACTTTGTTGAATTTATGAATATTGCTATAGCTTATTTCATAGACCCGATTATCCATTCTTATGACTTTACTGCATCTAGGTAGGTCATACTATACCATAACTCTTAGTTCGATTTATCATTACTGAGTTCTTCTACCAAACTCCAGGTTACTTTCGTTGCTTATCCTATATGTATAAATCTAAGTCCTTTAATGCTTCCTCATTACTGTTCATGTTATACCTGATCTCATCTCATAGTTTGTGAATTTTATCCATCCATTGTTGACTCGCCTCAATATTGATCTACACTCTACCACTGATAACTTTAAACCTCTTATGTAATCACTAGCGCTCACGTTGCATCGAGGAACATTTGAAGCGATCTTTCTGATCAACCTGGGGGCGATACTGTAACGACCCGGCCGGTCATTTCGTGAGATTAGCCCTGTTTCTCCCATTTCTACTTTATCATATATTTCTTAGCTTATTTATGTTGTGTTGGGTTGGATGGTTTGGGTTCGGAGAGGTCGTGGTGAGAACAGAGGCACTTAGCCTCTTAAAGTAGCCTAATAGTTAAAAAGTCAAATTGAGAGTTGACTTATTGGTAAATGACCTCAGAATGCGGATTTTAAGGCTCAGATAGCTTCGTTGGGTGACTTGGGACTTAGGAATGTGTACGGAATGAAGTTTTGATGTCCGGTGTAGAATTAGGCTTGAATTGGCGAAAGTTAGTTTTTGGCGATTTTCGGTCGGCGGTGAAAAATAGGCAATCGGGGTCAGAATGGGATTCGGAAAGTTGGGGAAGGTTTGTAATGTCATGGATTTGTTATCAAAATTTCAGGTCAATCGGACGTGTTTTTGTTAGTTTCAGCATCATTGGCGAAATTTAGAAGTTTCAAAGCTCATAGGTTTGAATTAGATGTTATTTTGGTGTTTTCGTGTTGTTTTTGGTGTTTCGAAGGCTCGACTAAGTTTGAATTATGCTATGGGGTGTGTTGGTATGTTTGGTTGGGCCCCAAGGGGCTCGGGATTGATTTCGGATGGTTGGCGGAGTTTTGAACTTAGGAAATTTGCAGCAAATAATTGCTGGTGTTAAGCTGCTGGTGTGGCCGCACCTGTGGATGGGCAGCCGCAGGTGTGACGCCGTAGGTGCGAAGGTCCATGTGCAGGTGAGAAAAGAGTCTAGGCAGAAGGAGTCCATAGGTGCGAAGAGTTGGCCGCACCTGCGAAGCCGCAGGTGCGGAAAAGGGATCGCAGGTGCGAGAATTGGACTGTTAGTGGGTTTTCGCAGGTGCGCACTTGGGTCCGCAGGTGCTGATTAACTGAGTAGAACAATATAGAATGGTGCCTCCGCGAAATTTTAGTCATTTTTCCATTTTTGCATGCGGGTGGAGCTTGTTTGAGAGAAAATTGAAGAAAGAATTTGAGGTTCTTCAGTGGAGGTAAGTTCCTGGGTTATAGAACTCATTTCTATGCTATTTTGTTCGGATTAGGCTTGTAATTTGAAGGATTAAAGTAGAAAAAGTTTGGACATATGGGAGGAGGTTTCGAAAATTCTTTTGGCGATTTGGGTAGGCAATTATGGTTCGATTGTGCTGTTCTTGGTATGTGTAGAATCGTGGGAGGACGGGGTTTCTAGTGATATAAATTTTATCGAATTCCGAGACATGGGCCTGGGGCTCGAATTTGGCCGAATTTTCGAGAATTGTGTTAAAATTTATATCTTTCGATTGGGTTTTGTTCCGTTAGCGTGTATTGATGATGCTAATCTGATTTTAGTTAGATTCAGAGCATTTAGGAGCCAATTCGAGGGGCAAGCGCATCGTAGAGTAGCTTTTTGGGCTGTTTTGAGGTAAGTAACGATTGTAACTCTAAACAAGGTATGACACCCCGTTATTTGTTATTGTGTTGATAAATGAGGTGACGCACATGCTAGGTGATGAGCGTGGGGGCGTGCACCGATAGGGATTGTGACTTGGTCCGTCCCGTAGAAATTATTAAGCCGCGTATTCGATTTGAAACCTTACAACATCCTGACTTTCAGAAGTTTATACTTGTTTATGGGCTGTGAGACATTTCTGGGGCCTTGTGCCGATCTGTTTAGACCCTCAGGGGTATTCTCCATGTTTGGGGCCTTGTGCCGACCTGTTTAGACCCTCAAGGGGTACTTTTACACTATTCTACCACTATCATGTTAGTAAATTGTGAACTCAGTCATTGTTTCCTACTTGTTGTTATTTTCACTGTTATCACACTGCTTGAAAACTCTAAAAAGTATTTTGGGCTGAGTCCCGTAAGTCGAGATAAATTGCCCAAGTTGCTTGTGAGGGTGACTGAGTTAGGCCGAGAGGCGAGTATGTGAGGATAGTTATGGGACGGGCTGCACGCTGCAACAATATATGTGTTATATATTATATGTGAGTCGGGTTGCACGCCGCAGCAGTATAGATTATATATATATGGATCGGGCTGCACATCGCAGCAATGTATGTTATATATGGATCGGGATGCACGCTGCAACAATATGCATATTGGATCGGGCAGCACGCCGCAACAGATATAGCGCTTGGGCTGAAGGAGTCCCTCCAGGAGTCTGTACACCCCCAGTGAGCGCAATCGACTATTATATGGACAAAGGCTGCACGCCACATCAATATATGTTATATATATGGATCGGGCTGCACGCCGCAGCAGTATAAATATATATGTATGTATAAATGTAGTGGAGCGGGATGCCCGCCACAGCAGTTGTGTGTGTTCATGGTACTTAATGAGTACGAGTGTTAAGTGAGAGCATGAGATACTGATAGTGGAGTCACGAGCGACTGAGAGGCTTGCCCGAGAGGCTTTATTGTGAGTGATATTGTGCCCGAGGAGCTTATATTTTATGAAAATGTTGTTTTCACTCTTCTTTACACTGAGCCTCTGATAATAAATGTTGGACAAAAGTTTTCATACGAGATTTTTTAAAAATGGAAAGTGGAGTTTTATGAAATATTCGGAATTGTAGATTTCTGACTTGATTTATTCATTTCCACTGTTATTCATTATATGGATTTACATGATTTAAATGGCTCGTCACTAAACTCAAGTTTTTAGTTGCGTTGATTACTTACTGAGTTGGCGTACTCACGTTAATCCCTACACCTCTGTGTGTAGATCCAGGTACCGGAGTATCCCACTAGTTGATTTCCGGACGAGCTTGGAGTTGTTCGAGGATTGAGGTAGCTGCTCAGCATCCCCATCTCACCTCCTTTCCTTCCTTCAAATTATAGTTTCTTTTGGTCTTTTGTACCTCAGACTTTTGTTGTATCAAGTCAATGTTGTACAATGTATTTTTAGTCTTAGATGCTCATGACAGTTGACTCCAGGTTTTGGGGAAGTGTCTATTTGTTTATCTCTTTCTAATATTTTTAAAATCTGCTAAATTTTGGTGAAATTATGGGATATATTGATAATCTGAAATGGTTGGCTAGCCTAGTTCCATGGTAGGCGCCATCATGGCCGGCCTAGGATTTGGGGTCGTGATAGATACTATACTTCCATAACCGTATTTCATAGCATCCCAATGTGATTCACCTTATGTGGGTATTTTAATCCTATACAATTCATGAAATCCTCTTCAAATCATTATTCAATCGAAGGCCCAAATGTCATCCTTTATCTATCATAATTACACCCTCATTCTACTACTAGGGCGACATTCCATCTCTTCTAAATTCTACTAGTCTTAGACTCCTTTGAGTTTATTCAGGCTATATTGAGCTTCCTATAACTTAGAGAAACCATCAGCTCTCTTGTTTTCATGGGCTTAATCCTGAGGACTTATCCATTTCTCGTCACCTTCTCACTCGCCCTTTCTTATCCTTATTCCGGTCATAAAATCTTGTCGCTTTACTATAATTTAGCTTGCGACCTATACGTATCTATTTATACTACTCGCAACCTTCCTTCAACTTGCTTGCACCATATATTTCCTTCTGTTATTCCGGAACATCAAGCGAGACATCAAATCATCTCAAAATCTTATTTACTCTTTTAGCTAGATCTCTCGAAATTTAAAAACCATAGGTTGGAAGATATTCCACTAACGATGCCGCTATCATTATTGGATATTGAATCCCAGCGCTTCTAGCCTTCTATCTAAAGTATAGATTATTCACAACCTTTTGCACCTGAGTATCTCGTACTTTATTCACCTTTACCTTACTTACCTTAAAATATCACATCACATCTTCTATCTCTTTACCTTCCACATAGGTATAATTCACATCCACAACTTGAAGCTCTATTATAATACTTGCACCTCTGGTGTATACACAATTCGATGGAAGTTTCATACTGACTTCTTATGAGACTGGTACTCTTCTAATTGGCTTTATCGATCGAATAATTCCTTTCCTTCCTTCTCAACTTTATTTAAATGTAAGAATTAATTTTTCCTGGCCGTTCTGCCACTTGTTGCATGAATACTTGGCTTATCTTAGTGCCTACACATATTGGAAATTTTGTGCAACTCATAGGGTCTCGAATATTACTTTGATTTTTACTTCTCGATCATTAGCCACGGTAGGTGCCACTTTCTTATAGAGTGCATACAATGTTGTAGTGAGATTGTTTTCACATGACCATTTCTTCTTCAAGTTACTATGCTTTGGTTGAAGCCTTCTTCCTTATTTCCTCAGCTAGCCTTTTATTGTAGTACTTAGGAGGACCCTCTGACTTTTATAAAGTTGCGAGCTTGTTATATTGTATACCCGAAGAAGTTTTCGATGTTCTTACTCGCCTATAAATATCCATAGTTACATACCTCTGTGTACTTGTGCTCGTACATTTGCTTCTTAACTGAAGTTTTAACTGTCTTTATAGTGGCACTCTCTTTTATTTCCGTAACACCCATACAGTGCCTTTAACTACCCCCAACTCCTAACTGAATATTTATCAAGGGTCACAATGTCATATCTGCGAGACTGAATTCCCTATATTGGGGTTCACTAGGTTTATCTTGCACGATCTACTGATTTGTTTGTATCCTCTTGTCTAGCCAAACTAGGCTCTTCCTAAATCAACTACTAACTACTCGTTGGCCCATTCTTATATCAGTATTTCACATAATATTTCTTGGGTTATTTCCTTTGTCTTAACTTACCTTTCACGCTGGCTCCTTATTTATCAATAACATCCCGACAGGAACCCTTATTTCCTTTCCTTGACGTCATGTTTGCATAATGTTCTGGAATCGTACATATCTGTAGGATTTGAATAAGTGTCATCTCATTCCTTTTTCATTTTTACCGCATTCTTCCTTTACCATTCCATGATTACTAGAACCAATAAATTTTGACTTTATGCCACATCACTCCATATTCCCCCTTTAGGGGAGTACTAAGAGTTGGAGTTGCGATGATCTACCTATAGATGCTTTACCTCTTCATCTTTGGTGTCTTTTCACATCATCGATGACCCTTACTATCCTTGCGGTAATCCTTCTGTACCAAGGATAACAAAATTCCTTACTCACGATGGTGACACTTAGTATAACTGGTACATACCGTCCCTTAAGCTTAACTTCGCTTACATTGCTTACTTTAGGGAAGCGTCTTCCTGAATGACCATTCTCTCAATTTCTCATGAATCTTCTTTTATTTTCCATTCTATTATCGCCGGGACAAAATCTGAAATTCTCATGATGTCGACCATTATCAAATCATTCACTCCCTTAGTTTATCTTGTTCACCAGCCCATATTGATTTTTATTACTCTTGAGTCTAACTTTTCCTTCAGGTAGTCGCGTTAGAGTCACGAACTTATTTCTCGAAAAGAGGATATGAGTTTATGGCTATACCCTTTCGTTATCTCAAGGTCTGTCACCTCTCGTCTTTTCCTTCACTTGACTATAGACTCTATAATATTGTCATCTTTTTAATCTACCGTTGTCCTCCATGTATCACATCTTACTCATAATGCTTCATTAACTCCCTTCTTATTTCCCTGCTAACATCTCTGTCTATCACTTTATTCTGAAAACCTCAACAAGACATTCTCTTGCTTTTAGCTCCCCTTGCTCCATCCACTGTCTCTTCGGTTTGCCTAACCTTTTCCCTTCTACTAGGGACGGTAGCCATACTTCAGGTAAATATTTATCCCTTCTAGGATTCCACTACCTATCTTCTGAAATTTCTGATTATTCTAGTATTCATATATAGCTGTACTATTCTAGAGTGCAACATATGGGTGTCTCACAAGGAGATCTATTAGAACATTTGCAATGTCCTTTGGAAATGTTAAATAATGCAAACAATCCATCCACCATTTTAGGTCACTCTAACCCCATCAGGATCTTGATATCCGTCCTTATCTTAACTATTTATGTTAACCCCCATAGGGTATAACTAAGATGGGTGTGGCCATTTGTACATACCATTGTTACAGTTGAAGGTAACTCAAAATGCTTGTATTTCTATGCTTGAATTGTAAATACTATTAATCTTCATTAACTGGGTACCTCGTACCCTTCTTCACCTTGCTTCTTTTTTTTGTTGATACTTGTATCTATATTCTAAATCTCTCATTGCCTTTCACCATGGGTGGATAGATATTCTTGCCTTAAGTCTCCTTATCAAAAGTATTACACGTCTTACTACACACATAATCTACTGAAGACCTTACGTTTACTCATCATAAGCATCATGAAAAGTCGAGTTCCACTGACTCAACTCTTCCATAGCCATATTCAATCTCTTACCAACTGTCCTTGTGGATGTAGACATCGTCGTATAATGAATAAGATAGAGTTTAGGAAATCGAGTTCTTACAATCGAGCTCTACCACACGATCTAGAGTAAGAAGAAAGAGTGACAATCCTAAATGCCCTGTAGCCTCCTGCTTATAACTGTGGTGCACAACACACCCATAAACAAGACTCTACTAGACATAACTTGTAGACAACCGTAGGACAGAATAACTCTGATACCACTTTTTTCATGACCCAAACTGATAGACCACGACGGGCACCCGGTACCTTACTCAACCGAGTATAATGTAACAAATTTTTATTATTACATCATCATATATAAGTGGGCCAGAAAGCACGTCACGATACAACCAGAGTAAACATGAGGGAATACCCGACATAGAACGACCCAACCCGATATAGAAACTTATACCTATGACATACAGGCCTATAAGGCCAATGTGATCCATTATATACTTTAAATATAGGCTGACAACGCCATAAAAATATCCGTATACATGACATCTGTCTAAAAGCCTCTAAGAGTACATACTTATCATAAAGGTTAGGATAGGGCCCCGCCATACCAAACAATACACGCCTAAATCATACTGACCAAACAAGCATCTCCGAAGCAAATAGAGTGCATCAACATCTTCCGCCGAGCTGATAGCCTACTTGGAGGACTCTCGACCTGTCTATCGGGACCTGCGGGCATGAAACGCAGCGTCCCCAAGCAAAAGGGACGTCAGTACAAATAATGCACCGAGTATTTTAGGAATGAAAATCAGTAAATAATAGATATGAGAGAAATATGGAGTAAAAGACTCGACACGTAAGTCTGAAGAACTCTGTAAATCATGAAATACTCATAGTGTCATGCATATGCATATGAATTTCATGTCGTGCATAGGTACATGTGTTCATAACATCATCAAGCCTCTGAGGGCATCCCATCATATCATCTCGACCACTGTGGGAAAATCATCAGCGTATACCAGCTGATCAGGTGGTGGTGTGTGTATAACGCCGTAACCTTTTCCCATATCCCATATATATATATATACACACACACACGTGTATATAACTCTTCCTGGTCATGGGTCAATGTACATATATAAATGAATGCAATGCAGGAGAAGTACGTCAATAAAATCTCTCGGAACATCATAAGACCATTATATCTCTGATTAATATCATGAAACAAACTTTATCAACTTACGTATTTTCTGAGACCCATGAATAGATGATAGAATAATAGGACACATGGGAAATCAAGAACATAAGCATCTCAAGCATTTCTATGAATAGAGTCATTTATGAAAGTTGTGCATTTGCTCGTTTTGTTTGTATCGTATGGATCATGCCAAAAAGAACAAAGGTATAGCCTTAACATACTTGAGCCGATTCTCTTGACAATCCCTTTAACAAACGTCAATTGCGACAACATGTAACGGCGGATCGAAGTAGGAGAAAATTCGTATGATATTCTTGAGAAAGATTGCACCGTACTCCCTTAGAATCGCAAATCCCACGTTGCTATAATATTGAGAAATTTCGTTTGAGTGAGAGATTGAAGCAACTCACGTTGCTAATGAAGTTTCATTTGCTAAAGCCTTTCTTAGATGTGATACATCTTCATTTTGGATTAGAGAAGGATTTAAATGTCTTGTGGATTTTGGCCCCACTTTGAAGACTTGGTGTCACTAAAACTCACAAATTTGTGCCACCTTTAAAGGTGACTTAAGAGTCACAAATGTGGAATTGTGGGCTTCCATGGTGGGGCCCTTTTGGCCTTATCCAAAATCTTAATTTCTTAGTTAATCTTCCCACCAAAATCATTAATTAACCCAATTATTCACATAATTAAGAATTACCTCAATTTACTTAAAATACTACTCATTTTTAATATACCTTATATACTTTATTATCATGGTCATATGGTACCTTGTAAGGCAGTAGTCCATAAACACCGGGTATTATAGCTCGGGCTGTATTTTTTCCCAAATTGACAAACTTTGACGAAACTAATTTTCTTCGATTCGCTTACCCTCCCACCTTCACGAATTTACTTATCACTTGTTTGAAATAGTGTAAATTATAACCTCAAAATAATCTCATTCCCGAGCTTACGTCGATTAAATTATGATGAAACTTCAATGTATGAAAATGCGGGATGTAACATCTCATTTTCGAGCTTATATCAATTTACTTATGGCGTACTTCCACGTACGAAAATATGGGGTGTAACACTTTTAGAATCCTGTTGACCTCCAGGGATTTGTCGAATCCCCAATTGTGAAGGAAATTTAATAACTTGATGCAATGTGGACGGTACAACATCCATATCGTGAATCCATGGTCTTCCTAGAATCATATTATAAGCCATGTCTGCATCTATCACCTGGAACTTTTTATCCTTGATAACCCCCTCTGCAAACGTGGTAAGCACTATTTCCCTTTTTGTGATAACGCTTGAATTATCAAATCCAGACAAAGATCGTGCCTTTGGTATCACCTTGTGCTAGCTTGAATTTTATTCACCAGCCTTAGTATAATGATATTTACGGAGATACCTTGATCAATCAAAACTCGTTTAATGTTAGTATCATGTACAAATAAAGATATTACCATCACGTCATTATGAGGATTTAACAAGCCATCCACATCTTCATCATCAAATGTTATATTGTCTTCATCCAAAACTTGACGGACTCGCTTTCCATTAGTGACCATGACTTTTGATGTCTTTTTTGCATCTATATATGTCACACCATTGACCTCATCTCCCCCAGTTATCACATTGACTGTTCTTTTTGGAGACGGGGTTTTCGGAGGATCTTGTCTATTCTTCATATATGATTGTCTACCTTCCTCGCTAAATAGGTCAGTTAATAACCTTGCTTCAACAAATGCTCAACTTCTCCTTGTAATAACCTACAATTTGTTGTTCTATGGCCATGATCTTTGTGAAATTCACACCAGAAATCTGGATTTCTTTTGCTCGGGTTTGATCTCATTTATTTAGGCCACCGCACCTTATATACCATACCTCTTAAAATGGACACTAACTCAAAGATAATTACATTAAAACTGTTATCTCTGTTCCTCACATGTGTATTGGAATCACTGCATCACGCATCCCTTTCCTTTTTGAATCTAAATGATGAATTTGCATCTTTTTGCCTTGATTTGGATTCAGATAGTATATTTTCCTGTTTAGACTGTGAATCTCGCCCTGCAGGTCCCATGTAAGGTTCATACCAATTTTTTTTGGACCTTTTTTCGGATTCTGAACATCTCGATCCTGCTCTTTCGTCAACCCTTAGCTGTGAAATCGTATCTACTTCTATTCGCAGCTTCGTGATGTACCTGTTGTACACATCATTCCACGTTGTTGCAAGAAATGCTCGCAAACTTTCCTTCATTCTCCTCATAGCTTCTAAACTTTTCTCGTTTAAATTGATCGCGAATGCCATAGCTGTCCAATTGTCAGGTACTCGTGGTAGCATCATCCTTTCCCATTGGAATCTATCCACAAATTCCATCAGTAATGATATATCTCCTTGTTTTACCTTAAAGATGTCTTCCATCCTTTTTCCACCTTCTGAGCTCCTGAATGTTCTTTTATGAATGAATCTTTCAATCTCATCAAAAGAATCAATCGAATTTTCAGGTAAAAGAGAATACCACGTTAATTCCCCTTTTATGAGTGTTTCACCAAAATTTCTAACCAAAACTGATTCAATTTCCTACTTAGTTAAATCATTGCCCTTCATGCCAGTTGTGAACGCAGTTATGTGATCTCGAGGGTCGGTTGTTCCATCATATTTTAGAATATCAGGCATTTTAAACTTTTTAGGAATTGGCAAAGGAGCCGCACTTGGATTCCAGGACTGTTGTGAATATTATCAATCTCTAATCCTTTTATCACGGGAGGTACGACATGTATTTTTTCTCTGCAATCATTCTTCTCTTTCAACTATTTCTGCAAAGTTAGTAACCAAATTTGTAAATCAGAGTTATTTGGTGTACCTGACCTCCCATCATGAGATTCATTAGGAATTCCTCCACTACCAGAGTTGTCGAGCCCCGAGCGTGGGTTTTCTAAAGTCATCGTATTAACTGGTTGAGGAGTTTGTGGTGCATTAGGTAACCCCCTAACAAAGGCTTGAAGAGGAATATTCATGCGTTCTACAATCAATTGTCTTAAAACGTCTTGTTTGACAGTTTGTTCATCCCATTGTTGATCATTAGCGTGCGATATAGATATCTCAGGTGATCCTTCACGGGACTGACGAGGAGATCATGTTGGAGAGACGTGTGGTGGTATTCCTTTTTGTGGGTTCAGTTGGTTATTTTCGTTACCAGTAGCATAGTTTGGTTGTGAGAAAGAAGAATTTGGAAAGTGAAATGATTATCAGATTCTCGGTAACAAAACTAATTTGTTTAACCAATAAATAAAATTTTCAATCAAATCCTATATTTAGAAGAAAACGGGTTGTTGATATCCAAGTTTTACTCCATGTCACGACCCAAAATCCCTAAGGTCGTGATGGCGCCAGACATCGTTGTCAGGCAAGCCAATCATTAATTAAGTGAAATAAATTTCTGGTTTTAACATTTATGAAAAAAACATTTCCTTTCACTTTATTACACATTAACCAAAAAAAATCTATTAATTTAAAAACAATGGTTTGAATACTACACTTTAGCAAATATATCCCAACACACCCCATAACCCAGTGTCACAAGTACATGAGTAATTCCTAAGAATTTATACAATCATTACAAAGCTTGTCCGAAATACAAATTGGACAAGAAATTTAAAATAAAAATAAATACAGTACGAGGGAGACTCTTTCAGCCGCGGATCGCCTCCGGATGATGCAGCTCGCCTAATCTCCGAATCCTCCACATTGCTATGAAATTACATGTGCAATAAAATGCACAACAAGTGTAGCATGAGTACAAAAATAACGTGTACTCAGTAAGTCGCCCACCTAACCTCAGAGTAATAGTGACGAGAAGTCGAATTAGACACTCACTAGGGTCCAAAAATTTATTTAACACATAAGATGAATGCGATAGGAATGTAAAGGTAGTAAAACAACATATATATAAGGCACTGAAATCCAATTAAATACTGGAAGCAAACAAACAGTTACCACTTTCTCATTACTTCCCCAAATATCTTACATAAACAATTTCCTCTTTGTTTTCCCCCAAATATCATAAATCCACAATTTCTTCTTTATTTTCCCCCAAATATCTTATCACTTCAAAAATCATTAAAAAAACATTTAACAATTTAGCATGCGCATATGGGATAAGGACAACCGGCCTGAGCCATCATAATAATCATCTATGTGCACTGATGAGGGTCGAATAGCTTGAACCATAATTTTTCTTTCAATCTCGCCGTGGCGTACGGACCGCTCCCATGAGAGTGGGGGAAATAACACTCCACTCGCGGAATGTAAATTGCGAAGCGGTCACATGCAGTCATGCACAATCAACAGTTCAGCCCGACTACGTCGGGAAAACAAATACTCAAGTAAATGACAGATTTCTCTTTTGAAAACCACAAAATAGTATTTAAACACTTTTTCGAAATTCACTTGCCAAGTTTTTATAATGTTTAATAACATAACATTATCCGAAAATACAATTGCCCGCGAAGGAAATCAATTCTCTTTTTAGATGCTTAGGAAAATAAACTCTAATCTTCTTTAGTCATTCAATTGCAATTTCAATTATATTAGTAGTCTAATATTACAGACAAGATCACAGGTACAACAGGTAAGGCATGCTAGTGGGTCCTAGGCTACCCGGACATGGCATAATAGTAGCTACGCACGGACTCCCATCACCTCGTGCGTATGTATCCCTCGCAGATAGTAACACATACTTAATTAGTTCACCTAGGGGGTCCCCTCACGAAGTTAGAAAGGAGACTTACCTCGCTCCGAAGTCCCATAACCGGCTTCCAAGCCCTTCCGAAGACTTCCATGGATGCTCAACTCCCCAAAACTACCAAATAACGGGCAAAGCAATGAAAATCCATCCTAATACCTGCAACAAATTCAAATTATATACTTCCAACTCCGCTTGGTGAAATGACCAAAATGCCCTTAGGCCCACGTGCCCGGAATACGAAATTTCTCGAAGATACATTCTACCCATAGCTTTACTAGTTCAATTATACAATTGACTCAAATTTTCATGCTCAATTCGTGGCTAAATTCCAATGTACCAAATTTCTAGGTTTCCTTCAACATTCCCAAATTTTCCTCAATTTCCCATACCAAATCTATGTAATAATCTTGTATTTAATTCAAAAACGTGAAGAAATTACTTACCTTGCGATCCTTGACGAAATCCTCTCCTTGAAGCTCCTCAAAATCGCCCATAGCATTTGAAAATAGATGGAGAAATGTCCAAATTCTCGTTTAAAAACAATCTGCCCAGGCCTATTTCCGCACCTGCGGTCCCCTTGTCGCACCTACGCTTCCGCAGGTGCGCCAAAATCTCCCGCACCTGCGGGCTCCTTGGCTCCAGCCCAATTTCGCACCTGTGACGCCCTTAGCCGCACCTGCGGCCAAAGCCTTGCAGGTGCAGTTACAACAGATGACAGCTACCTTCAGCTTTCTTCAACTTCAAATAATGATCCGTTAACCACCCGAAATCCACCCGAGGCCCCCGGGACCCCATCCAATTATACCAACCTGTTCCAAAACATAATGCGGACTTGATCTAGGCCTCAAATCATATCAAACAATGTCGAAACCACGAATCGCACTCAAATACCAACTTTATGAACTTAGAAATTGCCAACTTCTACATCCGATGCCGAAACCTATCAAATCACGTCCGATTGACCTCAAATTTTGCACACAAGTCATATTCGACATTGCATACCTGCTCAAACTTCCGGAATCGCATTCCGACCCCGATATCAAAATTTCCACTTCCGATCGAATTCTTCAAAACCCTTCAAATTTCTATCTTTAGCCAAATGACTTCAAAATGACCTCTGAACATCCGAATTCACTTCCAATCGCACTCCCAACTCCAGAATCACTGTACGAAGCAATTCCCAGACTCGGAATCCCAAATGGACATCAACATCACTGAAATGGGTTTCAAGCCAAACTTAGGAAATTTCTTCAAAAATGTTGACTTCCACAATATGCATCAAAACACTCCTGGATTATCCAAACCCTGAGCCGGACATACGCCCAAGTCCGAAATCATCATTCGAACCTGCAGGAACGTTCAAATCCTGATTTGGAGGTTGTTTACTCAAAATTCCAATCTTAGTTGATTCTTCCAACTTAAGGCTTATGAAATGAGAATTTTCTTTCCAAATCAACTCTAAATTTTCTGAAATTCAATTCCGACCACACCTACAAGTCATAATAACTGAAATGGAGCTGCTCAAGACTTCAAAGTGCTGAACGACGTGCTAGAGCTCAAAACGACCGGTCGGGTCGTTACATTCTCCCCCACTTAAACCGACGTTCGTCCTCGAACGTGCCAAGAAGTGCTCTGGAGTTATATGGAATCACTTTTTAACACCTCGTGCACCTGCCCGTGCTACCACAACCCAGTTGGGCACATTAGTTGATCAAATTTGAATATTTCTTCTTTTATCCATCTAATAAGCTCAGAACCTAGTTCCAACACTTGAAGTTATCTGTCAGGCCTAGTTCCAATACATAAACACTGTATCATCCACCACCCGATATACCAGGACATGACTGCATACTTTTGCTGAATCAGCACCATGCACCGCATAAATCATCATTTGACCACAATGACACCCCCTGAACCTAAATAGCCAAAATTCCACGAATCTGATGCTCCCAATGCACCTCATGATATATATATATACAAACACACACACACACACATACATACATCCTGCTATAATGCTGACGATACCACCACAACGGAGGAGATGTGTAGAAATTCATAACCAACTGCAGAGTTAACAAATCACTGAATATCTCATCTTGACTAGAATCATTGCCTCATTATGAACCTGAATAATTGTATTTTTCCTTAATATACCCTTCACATAACCTTATCGCACTGATCCTTAATCCGATAATCTCGTCTCACCCAGTATGAACTGCTCAGACAACAAATCACCCCAAACATGACCAACTGCCTCACATGATACCACATCGCGCCAATAGGCCATAAATCGAACATAATAAATAAGAAATGACTCAGGAAGGGACTATTCAACTCACGCAACTAATATGAACTTTTCTCAGAAAATAGGAAGTAAAACATAAGAAAAAAATATATATATTAACCCTTCTCATCATCACACTGTTGCGGCGTGCAACCCGATCCAAATAACATACCCGTGGCGGCGTGCCACCCGATCCCATCATGAAACTCACATAAGGAAATATACATGGAGCTTAATCGCTCACAATTACACATTACCGAATATCGGTCACAAGCACACTAAGTGCATAATACCATCCTAGGGAGACTGATAAGTGCAAAAGCCCAAGCACGACTAAGGTGTGATATATATATACAATCTGGATCTCAAGAGCTATCCTGCTCACATAACATCACCACTACACGGAGATCTCAACTCATAAGAAATTATCAAGCCGTTTCACAACTCACACGACACAATCATATTATAACATGAATTTGAAGAGGACGGAACAACATTTGCTGCTCTAATACCTTTCCATGAAAAAGCACTCTACTGAAAGGAACATGCCTGGCTCATACGGAGCCCATAATCATATTTAAATCCATCCAAAAACATCGAGTCTACCTTGCTCGCACCGAACGAAGCTAATAGCTTTACCTGGGTCTACATTAACCCACTTCTTCTCATAATATGCAAGAACAACCATCATAGTCGGGACAAATACCCCACAATCCACAACCAAATTAACTGAATACCTTCCAAGCATAAATTCTCAAATAACCAATATTGCAGTCCTTTATACTCAGTCCAAATCCTCAACCCATTAAGTGACTACATGTCATATTTATACAATCTTTTCGCGGTCATGCTTCCACGACCTTCCACACAAGGCAACGAGACACATCAAGAACCCATGACCAGGGTACAAAGCCTCTTCCACCTAATATCAATCTCAGGTGACACTGAAGATAAGACCAGCATACTTTGAACTTTCAAATCCCTTTTTCTTGCACTTCCGAGCTCATGACATCCTTACCAACACCGAATCGCAATATCGATTCTCACTCCCAGTTACATACTGCTTACCGCACCTAACATGCCAATATGAGGTAGCGCAAGAATTTCATCACAACTACTGAACCATCAATACGGTGAACACTTTATCATATAGAAATCTTTTACTTAACTCAATTCAGGAGTACAATCTCAACACACGAGGGAATTCCCACAATCACCCAAAATGCAAATTCTTAAGTAGTAGTCTATACCACCATAACCCTTCCGCGATCCGCCTACACCTGACATGACATAGCACTCAAATGCTCCCACATGAAATTCGTTACAACGACCGACAAACCCCGCACACACTGGCACAAACCACATGCATAACTTAATCACACCGAAGGAACTGATCACTGCCACAAATGTGCCATTTCAACCATGGCTAATCAATCTATCTTCTTTAATCATCTTCAATTGCTTCAGGAATAATAGCAACTTCCTTCAACTCATAGCAAACTCAACCCTCACTCATCCCAAGTGACCTTGACTCACGAGACTATGCTGCCTAAATCCCGCAATCCGTATCATACCTTCCTGATAATCTTTCTACAATCCGGAGTTTATTTCTCTCACTCCTCCAATACTATCCTGCATGCTGAAACATACCATGAAACATTCCAACCATCCTCATTTTTCTCAGAAATTACTCTATAAAAGCTCAATTACCAATCATACTGCTTCCTGAAACCCTTAAACGCCGCTATCCTAACTTTTGAACTCACTAGGACCGCTATTGAGAGTCACCCACTCTGACTGGCCTCGTATACAATCAACTCCAAGGCTCTTCTAGCACATGAACACCCTTTTCCTTGAAGCACGTGACTGAGTCACTATCCTGCATGCTGAAACATACCATGGAACATTCCAACCATCCTTCTTTTTCTCAGAAATTACTCTGTAAAAGCTCAATCACCAATCATACTGCTGCCTGAAACCCTTAAACGCCGCTATCTTAACTTTTGAACTCACTAGGACCGCTATTGAGAGTCACTCACTCTGACTGGCCTCGAATACAATCAACTCCAAGGCTCTTCTAGCACATGAACACCTTTTTCCTTGAAGCACGTGACTGAGTCACTATCCTTACAACTCGCCCATGCCTTAAGCATAAATTCTGAATCTTCCAAAGCCTAACCCTGTTCCGATAGGGCCAACTTTTGCACATATTCATCAAATCCCACGTACAATTACCATTTTACTTTTTTCCCTTAGCTGAAATAACTTGCTAACACGCCGACAATCCGCCACCGCTAACCTACTCAGAGGAGATAACCCACCTGTGGAAAATCACCCACGGACACCTTCCAACGATGCTGAAATTCACGCTCTCTGCAACTTCAATACCTTATCCCACGCCCTGCTTCATTTACCAACTTTACTAGTCCGTCGGCTCTTCATGGACATCTATTAAATGCGCGACAATATCTTCAAATTCCAAGTTATGTTGCTTCTCCCCCACTTTGCGGCTGCTCGACTTCCGCTTTTTACACCTGGCCTCTTAGAAATGGAACCACCGCCTAGCCTCACTTCAGGACCATTCTCTGTATTTCTCAAATCAGCAGATCACCACGACTTCAAGCTCTCCAAAGAACACCTTTCTCTAGCTGCCTTCAGTATCAACACTTATCCGGTACTGTACCGCCGCACCTCATGGTCTCTACCAACCGCATTCTTCAATACTTCTTATCAATACTCTGACCCCACGCAACCGAAGAAATCATAGCACCGACAAACTTAACACATTCCATTCGATCAATGACGATGACTTCACGTCACAGGTGCATATCCCACCTCACTTGAAGACATCAATTCTTACTACTTTATCAACCCCAATCGGACCATTCATAATCCAAATGCCTTTCCTCCGCCAGAACTAAAATACTGAAATCTCGAAATCACACTCTGAGAAGACCTCCCTTTAAACCATTCGTCACCCCCAACATACGGGCAAGCATTCTATCATCATATCGACATCGCGATAGCCAATTGCAAGCATCATCACTACCTGAGCATAGCCTTAAGGCTCCCAGAAACACAGCTACTGAGCTGAAACAACATATCATTCTTCTGCAGGGCCATAACAACAACCCCAAACCAATTACACATGGAAACATCTCGACTTACATCCGTAGCACCATTCAATTTCTCAAACTCCTGATTCATAACAAGCGCTTCGCGACGCGTAAGATTGAGTAGGAATGAACATAGGCATAAGCCTCAAAGGAATCAAATTGCACGAAGAGGAATCAAGAACAGAAGTACTCCTAACAACCCTGTAGACTCTCGAAGATAAGTACAGACGTCTCCGTATCGATCCGCAAGACTCTATCTAGACTTGCTCATGACTCGTGAGACCTACGAGAACCTAGCGCTCTAATACCATGTTGTCACGAACCAAAATTCCTAAGGTTGTGATGGCGCCGGGCATCGTTGTCAGGAAAGCCAATCATTAATTAAGTGAAATAAATTTCTGGTTTTATTATTTATGAAAAAAAACATTTCCTTTCACTTTATTACATGTTAACCAAAAAAATCTGTTAATTTAAAAATAATTGTTTGAATACTACACTTTAGCAAATATATCCCAACACACCCCAGAACCCGGTGTCACAAGTACATGATCAATTTCTAAAAATTTATACAATCATTACAAAGCTTGTCTGAAATACAAGTTGGACAAGGAATTTAAAATAAAAATAAATACAGTACGAGGGAGACTTTATCAGCTGCGGATCGCCTCTGGATGATGCAACTCGCCTAAGTCTCCCAATCCTCCACATTGCTATGAAAGTACCTGTGCAATAAAATACACATCAAGTGTAGCATGAGTACCAAAACAACGTGTACTCAGTAAGTCACCTGCCTAACCTCAGAGAGCTAGTGACGAGAGGTCGAATTAGACACTCACTAGGGTCCAACAATTTATTTAACACATAAGATGAACGCGATAGGCATGTAAAGGTAGTAAAATAGCATATATATATATAAGGCACTGAAATCCAAGTAAATACTGGAAGCAAACAAACAGTTACCATTTTCTCATTATTTCCTCAAATATCTTAAATAAACAATTTCCTCTTTGTTTTTCCCCAAATATCATAAATCCACAATTTCTTCTTTATTTTCCCCCAAATATCATATCACTTCAAAAATCATAAAAAAAATATTTAACAATTTAGCATGCGCATACGGGATAAGGACAACCGGCCTGAGCCATCATAATAATCATCTCTGTGCACTGCCGAGGGTCGAACGACCCGAACCATAATATTTATTTCAATCTCGCCGTGGCGTACGGCCCGCTCCCATGAGAGTGGGGGAAATAACACTTCGCTCGCGGAATGTAAATTGCGAAGCGGTCACATGACTATGCACAGTCAACAGTCCACCCCGACTACGTCTAGAAAAAAAATACTCAAGTAAATGAAAGATTTATCTTTTGAAAACCACAAAATAGTATTTAAACCCTTTTTCGAAATTCACTTGCCAAGTTTTTATAATGTTTAATAACATAACATTATCCGAAAATACAATTGCCCGCGAAGTAAATCAATTCTCTTTTTAGATGCTTAAGAAAATAAACTCTAATCTTCTTTAGTCATTCAATTACAATTTCAATTATATTAGCAGTCTAATATTACAGACAAGATCACATGTACAACAAGGAAGGCATGCCAGTGGGTCCTAGGCTACCCGGACATGGCATAATAGTAGCTACGCACGGACTCCCATCACCTCGTGCGTATGTAGCCCCCGCATATAGTAACTCATACTTAATTAGTTCGCCTAGGAGGACAATTTCCCCTCACGAAGTTAGAAAGGAGACTTACCTCGCTCCGAAGTCCCATGACCGGCTTCCAAGACGTTCCGACGACTTCCATGGATGCACAATGCCCCAAAACTACCAAATAACGGTCAAAGCAATGAAAATTCATCCTAATACCTGCAACAAATTCAAATTATATACTTTCCCAACTCTGCTTGGTGAAATGACCAAAATTCCCTCAGGCCCACGTGCCCAGAATCCGAAATTTCTCGAAGATATATTCTACCCATAGCCTTACTAGTTCAAATATACAATTTACTCAAATTTTCATGCTCAATTCGTGACTAAATTCCAATTTACCAAATTACTAGGTTTCCTTCAACATTCCCACCTCAATTTCCCATACCAAATCTATGTAATAATCTTGTATTTAATTCAAAAACGTGAAGAAATTACTTACCTTGCGATCCTTGACGAAATCCTCCCCTTGAAGGTCCTCAAAATCGCCCATAGCATATGAAAATAGATGGAGAAATGTCCAAATTCCCACTTAAAAACAATCTGCCTAGGCCTATTTCCGCACCTGATGTCCCTTGTCGCACCTGCGCTTCCGCAGGTGCGCCCAAATCTCCCGCACCTGAGTCCTCCTTAGCTCCAGTCCAATTTCGCATCTGCGGCTCCGCACCTGCGGCCAAAGCCTCACAGGTGCGGTTACACCAGATGAAAACAACCTTCAGCTTTCTTCAACATCAAATATTGATCCGTTAACCACCCGAAATCCACCCGAGGCCCCAAGGACCCCGTCCAATTATACCAACCTATTCCAAAACATAATGCGGACTTGCTCGAGGCCTCAAATCACATCAAACAACGTTGAAACCACGAATCGCACTCAAATCCCAACTTTATGAACTTAGAAATTGCCAACTTCTACATCTGATGTCGAAACCTATCAAATCACGTCCGATTGACCTCAAATTTTTCACACAAGTCCTATTCGACATTGCAGACCTGCTCCAACTTCCGGAATCGCATTCCGACCCCGATATCAAAATTTCCACTTCCGGTCGGATTCTTCAAAACCCTTCAAATTTCTATCTTTAGCCAAATGACTTCAAAATGACCTCCGGCCATCCGAATTAACTTTTGATCGCGCTCCCTACTCGAGATCACCATACGAAGCTATTCCCAGACTTGAAATACCAAACGGGCATCACATCACTGAAATGTGCTTCAAGCCAAACTTTGGAAATTTCTTCAAAAATACTGACGTCCACAATATGCATCGAAACGCTCCCGGGTTATCCAAAACGCGATCTGGACATACGCCCAAGTCCGAAATCATCATATGAACCTGCAGGAACCTTCAAATCCTGATTCGGAGGTCGTTTACTCAAAATTCCAATCTTAGTTGATCCTTTCAACTTAAGGCTTCTGAAATGAGAATTTTCTTTCCAAATCAACTCTAAATTTTCTGAAATTCAATTCCGACCACACCTACAAGTCATAATAACTGAAATGGAGCTGCTCAAGACTTCAAAGTGCTGAACGACGTGCTAGAGCTCAAAACGACCGGTCGGGTCGTTACATTCTCCCCCACTTAAACCGACGTTCGTCCTCGAACGTGCCAAGAAGTGCTCTGGAGTTATCTGGAATCACTTTTTAACACCTCGTGCACTTGCCCGTGCTACCACAACCCAGTTGGGCACATTAGTTGATCAAATTTGAAGATTTCTTCTTTTATCCATATAATAAGCTCAGAACCTAATTCCGACACTGAAATTCTCTGCCAGTCCTAGTTCCAATACATAAACACCGTATCATCCACCACCCGATATAACAGGACATGACTGCATACTTTTGTTGAATCAACACCATGCACCGCATAACTCATCATCTGACAACAACGACACCCCCTTGAACCTAAATAACCAAAATTCCACGAATCTGATGCTCCCAATGCACCTCATGATATATATATATATATATACATCCTGCTATAATGCTGACGATACCACCACAACGGAGGAGATGTGTAGAAATTCATAACCAACTGCAGAGTTAACAAAGCACTGAATATCTCATCTTGACTAGAATCATTGCCTCATTATGAACTTGAATAATGGTATTTGTCCTTAATATACACTTCACATAACCTTATCGCACTGATCCCTGATCCGATAATCTCGTCTCACCCAGTATGAACTGCTCAGACAACAAATCACCCCAAACATGACCAACAACCTCACATGATACCACATCGCGTTAATAGCCCATAACTCGAACATGATAAATAAGAAATGACTCAGGAAGGGACTATTCAACTCACGCAACTAATATGAACTTTTTTCAGAAAATAGGAAGGAAAACATAAGAAAAATAAATATATATTAACCCTTCTCATCATCACACTGTTGCGGCGTGCAACCCGATCCAAATAACATACCCGTGGCGGCGTGCCACCCGATCCCATCATAAAACTCACATAAGGAAATATACACGGAGCTGAATCGCTCACTATTACACATTACTGAATATCGGTCACAAGCACGCTAAGTGCCTAATACCATCCTGGGGAGACTAATAAGTGCAAAATCCCAAGCACGACTGAGGTGCGATATATATATATATACAATCTGGATCTCAAGAGCTATCCTTCTCACATAACATCATCACTACACGGAGATCTTAACTCATAAGAAATTATCATGTCGTTTCACAACTCACACGGCACAATCATACTATAACATGAATTTGACGAGGACGGAACAACATCTGCTGCTCTAATACCTTTCCATGAAAAAGCATTCTACTGAAAGGAACATGCATGGCTCATACAGAGCCCATAATCATATTTAAATCCATCCAAAAACATCGAGTCTACCTTGCTCGCACCGAACTAAGCTAATAGATTTACCTGGGTCCACATTAACCCACTTCCTCTCATAATATGCAAGAACAACCATCATAGCCGGGACAAACACCCCACAATCCCGAACAAAATGAACGGAACACCTTCTAAAAATAAATTCCCAAATAACCAATATTGCACTCCTTTATACTCAATCAAAATCTTCAATCCATCAAGTGACTACATGTCACATTTATACAATCTTTTCGCGGTCATGCTTCCACGACCTTCCACACAAGGCAACGAGACACATCAAGAACCCATGACCAGGGCACAAAGCCTCTTCCACCTAATATCAATCTCAGGTAACACTCAAGATAACACCAGCTTACTCTGAACTTTCAAATCCCTTTTTCTTTCACTTCCGAGCTCATGACATCCTTACCAACACTGAATCGCAATCTCGATTCTCACTCCTAGTTACATACTGCTTACCGCACCTAACATGCCAATATGAGGTAGCGCAAGAATTCCATTGCAACTTCTGAACCATCAATAGGGTGAACACTTCATCATATAGAAACCTTTTACTTAACTCAATTCAGGAGTACCATCTCAACACACGAGGGAATTCCCACAATCACCCAACATGAAAATTCTTAAGTAGTAGTCTATACCACCATAACCCTTCCGGGATCCGCCTACACCTTATAGGCCATAGCACACAAATGCTCCCACATGAAATCCGTTACGACGGTCGACAAGCCCCGCACACACCGGCACAAACCACATGCGTAACTTAATCACACCGAAGGAACTGATCACTGCCGCAAATGTGCCATTTCAACCATGGCTAATCAATCTATCTTCTTTAATCATCTTCAATTGCTTCAGGAACAATAACAACTTCCTATAACTCATAGAAAACTCAACCCTCACTCATCCCGAGTGACCTTGACTCACGAGACTATGCTGCCTAAATCCCGCAACCCGTCTCATACCCTCCTGATAATCTTTCTACAATCCGAAGTTTATTTCTCTCACTCCTCCAATACTATCCTGCATGCTGAACCATACCATGGAACATTCCAACCATCCTCCTTTTTCTCAGAAATTACTCTGTAAAAGCTCGATTTCCGATCATACTGCTGCCTGAAACCCTTAAATGCCGCATTCTTAACTTTTGAACTCACTAGGACCGCTATTGAGAGTCACCTACTCTGATTGGCCCTGAATACAATCAACTCCAAGGCTCTTCTAGCACATGAACACCCTTTTCCTTGAAGCACGTGACTGAGTCACTATCCTTACAACTCGCCCATGCCTTAAGCATAAATTTTGAATATTCCAAATCCTAACCCTGGTCTGACAGGGCCAAGTTTTGCATATATTCATCAAATGCCACGCATAATTACCATTTTACTCCTTTCCCTTAGCTGAATAACTTGCTAACACGCCGACAATCCGCAACCCTATGATAGCACAATCCTACAACCCAACTGTAGATGGTAGGACTCCCCCACTTAGCCTGAAGCTACTCCTTGCATCACTCTAGACCCTGCCGGGATCCTTTCTCCTTGATAACACGATCTTGATCCACCACAAATATATCCCAACACACCCCAAAACCCGGTGTCACAAGTACATGAGAAATTTCTTAGAATTTATACAATCATTACAAAGCTTGTCCGAAATACAAGTTGGACAAGGAATTCAAAATAAAAATAAATACAGTACGAGGGAGACTCTATCAGCTGCGGATCGCCTCCGGATGATGCAACTCGCCTAAGTCTCCGACTCCTCCACATTGCTATGAAAGTACATGTGCAGTAAAATGCACATCAAGTGTAGCATGAGTACAAAAACAACGTGTACTCAGTAAGTCGCCCGCCTAACCTCAGAGAGCTAGTGACTAGAGGTCGAATTAGACACTCACTAGGGTTCAACAATTTATTTAACACATAAGATGAACGTGATAGGCATGTAAAGGTAGTAAAACAACATATATATATAAGGCACTGAAATCCAAGTAAATACTAGAAGCAAACAAACAGTTACCACTTTCTCGTTATTTCCCCAAATATCTTAAATAAACAATTTCCTCTTTGTTTTCTCCCAAATATCATAAATCCACAATTTCTTCTTTATTTTCCCTCAAATATCTTATCACTTCAAAAATCATAAAAAAATATATTTAACAATTTAGCATGCGCATACGGGATAAGGACAACTGGAATGAGCCATCATAATAATCATCTTTGTGCACTGCCGAGGGTCGAACGACCCGAACCATAATATTTTTTTCAATCTCGCCGTGGCGTACGGCCCGCTCCCATGAAAATGGGGAAAATAACAATCCGCTCGTGGAATGTAAATTGCGAAGTGGTCACATGCAGTCATGCACAATCAACAGTCCACCCCGACTACGTCGGGAAAACAAATACTCAAGTAAATGACAGATTTCTCTTTTGGAAACCACAAAATAGTATTTAAATCTTTTTTCGAAATTCACTTGCCAAGTTTTTATAATGTTTAATAACATAACCTTACCCGGAAATACAATTGCCCGCGAAGGAAATTAATTCTCTTTTTAGATGCTTAAGAAAATAAACTCTAATCTTCTTTAGTCATTCAATTACAATTTCAATTATATTAGTAGTCTAATATTACAGATACAACAGGTAAGGCATGCTAGTGGGTCCTAGGCTACCAGACATGGCATAATAGTAGCTACGCACGGACTCCCGTCACCTCATGCGTACGTAGCCCCCGCAGATAGTAACACATACTTAATTAGTTCACCTAGGGGGACAATTCCCCTTCACGAAATTAGAAAGGAGGCTTACCTCGCTCCGAAGTCCCATAACAGGCTTCCAAGCCCTTCCGACGACTTCCATGGATGCACAATGCCCCAAAACTACCAAATAAAGGGCAAAGCAATGAAAATTCATCCTAATACCAGCAACAAATTCAAATTATATAGTTTCCCAACTTCGCTTGGTGAAATGACCAAAATGCCCTCAGGCCCACGTGCCCGGAATCCAAAATTTCTCGAAAATACATTCTACCCATAGCTTTACTAGTTCAAATATACAATTTACTCAAATTATCATGCTCAATTCATGGCTAAATTCTAATTTACCAAATTTCTAGGTTTCCTTCAACATTCCCAAATTTTCCTCAATTTCCCATTCCAAATCTATGTAATAATCTTGTATTTAATTCAAAAACGTGAAGAAATTACTTACTTTGCGATCCTTGATGAAATCCTCTCCTTGAAGCTCCTCAAAATCACCCATAGAATATGAAAATAGATTGAGAAATGTCCAAATTCTCGCTTAAAAACAATCTGCCCAGGCCTATTTCCCCATATGCGGTCCCTTGTCGTGCCTGCGCTTCCGCAGGTGCGCCCAAATCTCCCGCACCTGCGGCCTCCTTGGCTCCAGCCCAATTTTGCACCTGCAGTGCTCTTAGCCATACCCGCGGCACCCTAGCCGCACCTGCAGCCAAAGCCTCGCAGGTGCAGTTACACCAGATGACAACAACCTTCAGCTTTCTTAAACTTCAACTATTGATCCGTTAACCACCCGGAATCCACCCGAGGCCCCAAGGACCCCGTCCAATTATACCAACCTGTTCCAAAACATAATCTTGACTTGCTCGAGGCCTCAAATCACATCAACAATGTCGAAACCACGAATTGCACTCAAATCCCAACTTTATGAACTTAGAAATTGCCAACTTCTACATCTGATGCCGAAACCTATCAAATTACGTATGATTGACCTCAAATTTTGCACACAAGTCATATTCGACATTGTGGACCTGCTACAACTTCCGAAATCGCATTCCGACCCCGATATCAAAATTTTCACTTTGATCGTATTCTTCAAAACCCTTCAAATTTCTATCTTTAGCCAAATGACTTCAAAATGACCTCCAGACATCCGAATTCACTTCCGATCGCGCTCCCAACTCCAGAATCACCATATGAAGCTATTCCCAGACTCAGAATCCCAAACGGACATCAGCATCACTAAAATGCACTTCAAGCCAAACTTAGGAAATTTCTTCAAAAATGTGGACTTCCACAATATGCATCAAAATACTCCCGGGTTATCCAAAACCCGATCCGGACATACGCCTAAGTCTGAAATCATCATACGAACCTGCAGGAACCTTCAAATCCTGATTCGGATGTCGTTTACTCAAAATTCCAATCTTAGTTGATTCTTCCAACTTAAGGCTTCTGAAATGAAAATTTTCTTTCCAAATCAACTCTAAACTTTCTGAAATTCAATTCCAACTACACCTACAAGTCATAATACCTAAAATGGAGCTGCTCACGACTTCAAACCGCTGAACGATGCGCTAGATCTCAAGACGACTGGTCGGGTCGTTACACTCCACTTCCTCAACAACCTATTTGGGAAAATAAAAAAAGTAATAGCATAAATTGACAGAAATAAATAAGGAATGTAACTACAGTCAATCCCTAAAATTAAGGTAGAAAACTTTGATAAAGCAAGAAATTATAAAGTATATTTCACTAGTACGTGGAACTTGTCCTTACAAGTAAAAATCCTTAACCTTATATAGGGATGTACAATTATAACGTTTTTCCTATTTAAGATGAATTCATTATGAGCATTAATTTTTTTCATTGCACGTTATCATTGATAACCATAACTGACACATTTGTATCTATAAATTCCTTACAACGGTTCCGATTCCCCGTCCTTATTTACTTCTGGTTAATGTATCTTCCCTTTTTTTTGACCTTGATTCTTTATGTTCACGCCTATTCTTTGATAGCTGTTCAGGCCCGATCCTCTGTTCTGTACTATCTCGTGAGTGTTTTCCTCGACCCTCTTCATTGACATCTAATCGAGCGTGCCACTTGTCATTACGCCATTATACCACGTATCATGCTTCGCCAGCTTACTAACATTCCACGTGTGACATCCTTTTTCCACCAATACAGATAGTCCCCCCACTTTCTGAATATTATTCAATTGAATATTTGTGAGGTGGTAAGATCTTATGCGAGAATTCTTTGCCGCCATTTTTCGAGTATCATCGTGTCCCTTTCAGAATCGATGTGACGTATGTCATGTCTATTTAATGCCCTAGCCACTTCGCTTCTAACTATTGGCTCTACAATTTTTCAGTGCTTTTTAGGTTTTTTCTGCGGCTGCGTCAGTCACAAAGTGATGATTCCATTATGACGCTTCATAATGACCTACTTTTAATGATGGACGTATCTTCTTATAAATACTTCATTCTTTTTTTCATCTCTTGAAGTCTTCCTTCTTCAGTATCCACCATATTACTCTTTCTTTTTATTTTCGCATCCACTTTTTCATTATCCCTTTGGAAAATCATGTCTTCTTCTACACCACACGCTCGTAAGGTTGTGATTGTTGACGAACTTTCTCTTTCTACTGTCCCTACTAGAAGTAGGAGAGGTGGTAGACTTCGTAGTCTTGGTTCTCTATCTAATCGTGGTTATTCTTCCCAAGGTAGTGCTGCTAAGCCTTCCTCTTCTAAACTTAGGGCTCCTTTAACCCCTATATTTCTTCTAGGAATAGAGATTTATATGAACTAATGTGCGAACCCACAGTTGCAGAGAATGTTCTTCAAGAATTTTCTTTTGTAACTGATCGCAAAAATATAAGGAATCAAGTCTCTTATATGGCCTCCCTTAATCTTGCGGACCTTTATCCAAGTTTGATCACTACTGGCCTTCTCTTATTGGTTCGAAGAGAATGTTATTGGAAACCAGACTTCCCAGTTTTAGTCCCTGGTGCCAAACAGAGAATTACCTCATACCAAGCTGGTTTTTCCTTTGTTTGCACCTACCCTTTTACTTTAGGGTTAAAACCACTTATCGACCCAGTGATCATTGAATTTTGTCGTTATTCAACATGTGCCTTGGAAAAATTGGCCCCATAGTATGGAGCGTTGTTGCATGCCTTCGTTACTTATCATATTTGGTTTCCATGCCTTTCACTTTTTGACACTTGCTTCATCTCTACTCCCCAAAACTGTTTCGTGAAGGAGTTTTTTCTCTTGTGGCTAAAAGTAAGAGAGTACTAGTTAGCCCTAAAGACGAACGGGACTGTGGATGGTACGCTAGTTTTGTTGGTGCTCCCACTAGTACACTAGTGGGTGAAGAAAATATGCCTTTCCTGGAGAAATGGAACTTTACACGTAAGTTTTTCTTTATGTATCAAAAGAAAAACCCAATGTGATCACATGCCTACTTTTTCAGCAACTATGGAAGTTTTTGATGAAATTCCAACTTTCGTGCTTTGGTAGATAAGATGTTAACTGATGCACCTATGGAGAAAAGGTCTTGGAAATATCTTTATCGAAGATTTAGTTGGAAAGTGAAGACGCACAATACTTTTTCCGTTTATTATCTTTCCTTTTCTCTTCCTTGTTGGTTCAAGGGTTTCTTATTCTTCCCGTTTTTTTGCTAGGGTTTCCTATTCATGGAATTAGTCCTACGTCTGTTCCATCCACTAGACTTTCCGTGACTTTGCCCAAGAAAGGATTTTAAGTGCTTCTTATTCAAAAAGGAAAACCGACGGAGCTCGTGGCTCTGATGATGAAGAATAAACAGATGAGGGTTCTTTGGTACGAAGGCCACACATGATGAGATGTGTGGTTTCTGATGATGAAACTATTCCTCTCATGATCCTTCACCAAGTTCAATTCCTTTTAGACTCACGGATGAGCCAAAGTGTGCCCTTTTAGTGATTTCTGATGAAGATGTTGTTGATCCTCCCCCGGGTTCTGTTGATAGATTGTTTGATCATGGCTTTGAAGGTGATGAAGCTTTTGGGCTTGTTTATTAATAATTTACCCTTGCGTCCCTTCCAATCTCAGTTTCCATTAACCCTCCCGTGTCCTTACCTGATGCTACTCCTACTGTTATTCTCGTGGCTGCTCTGCTCCATCTGCTCTTCATGTGACTGCTTCTCATGCAGAAGCCGAACCTTCTAGCAGCAGGAGGGCAATGAAAAGATTTGTTGTTGAGGTTCCTGAATATGGGAACTTATTAATAAAATCTAGTCAAACCGACGTGTGGTTGAAACCTCTGCTAGATCCCGTATAGAAGTCGAATTTAAAAAGTCATAGCTCATGGCCTTATTGAGTGATATTGTCCATTCTTCCTTGAAGGTACAAGCTTAATTATATTTCTTTTCTCTTCTTTTTCTTATTCATAACTCTTTCTCTTTTTTTCCAGATCAACTTGATTGGCACAAAGCTTATGAAAAGAGTTTCTCAGGAGGACTAGCAAGTTATAGATTACCGCACCGAGGCTGATAACTGGAAAGAATAATTCGAAGGTCTTTAATTGGAAAAAGAAGTTCTAGCCGAAGAGAATAATGCTTTGAAACAACAGATGAGAGAAAAGCTTCATCTAGTTAGGGTGGAAAGGACAAGGATATCCTTGAATTTTCCTTTGCTGGAAAACTTTCCAAGGCAACTGAAAAAAATAAAGAGTTTGAAGGAACTCCTTAATCAAAAGGATGTTTATGCGGGAGAGTTGGTTCAAACACTTACTCAAGTTCAGGAAGATCTCCGCACCTCTACTGATAATATTCAGTTGTTGGAAATTTATCTTGCTCAATTGAAGACAGCTTATAATGCCTCTGATGTAGAAAAAGAAGAGCTGAGAGCCGAGATTGACCAGTGGGAGAAGGATTATGAGATTCTCGAGGATAAGCTATTGTTGGATGTGAGCTGGGCTTCCTAAACACTCGCCTTAGGACTCTAGTTGAAGCCAACCAGGAGGGTTTTGACCTTAATGCTGATATTTCTAAGGCTAAAGAAGAAATTGAGAATACTCAACAACGTCAAAGCTTTTCCTCACCTGAAGATGAAGGTCCTGAAGGTGATGGAAATTGACTTGTTCCTGGCGGGGCTGATGTTCAAGCCTCTTCTTCTCAAGTTAATCCTTCTTCTTTCATTGATGATGCTCCCGTGAATGATGCTCCCATTGATGATGCTCCTTGGTTTTCTCCTGCTTTTTGTTAACTTTTATTTTGTTGCTTTGCACTTGATTTAACAACTTTTGGGAAGGTTATTTTTTTTGGAAGGTCGTTTTTTGGTTACCCCTGTCTTCTTTTGGGATGGGCTTTCCTAAATACTCGCCTCGAGATGTTAGTTGAAGCCAACCAGGAGGGTTTTGATCATAATGCTGAGATTGCTAAGGCTAAAGAAGAAATTGAGAAAACTCAGCAACGTCAAAGCTTTTCCTCACCTGAAGACGAAGGTCCCGAAGGTGATGGAAATTGACCATTTCCTTGTGGGGCTGATGTTCAAGCCTCTTCTTTTCAAGTTAATCGTTCTTCTCCCGTTGATGATGCTCCTGTGAATGATGCTCCTTAGTTTTCTCCTACTTTTTGTTAACTTTTATTTTGTTTCTTTGCACTTGATTTAACAACTTTGGGAAGGTTGTTTTTTTGGAAAGGTCGTTTTTTGGTTACGCTGTCTTCTTTTGGGGTTGAATGACAAACTAATACCTCTGTTTTCACAAGGTTTAATATTTATATATATTTCGACTACTTTTACCGCTTATTCTGCTCTTTGATATTTGAGTTTATTCCTTGCATTTATAAATACAAACACGAATTTCCATAAAAGATGGCCCTTTTATGTTACGGGCACTGATGAAGATGACGTCTCATATTCATATTGGTGTAAATATATGAAATACGAAGTAGACATGAAAAAGAAATAATTTGAGGAAGTTTTATGCTTTGAACTTTCAAATGAATTTCGTACATCATTTTCATAATTATTCATACAACACTTTCATAACTGCTTTCATAGTTGTTTTCTGTTACTTTTTAGTGATTTGCAAGAATGTCTTCTCTACTAATGTCCGAACACATTTTCTTATGGTTTCCTAGGTTATCAACTTCAAGTAATATTCTAAAAACTATTTTCTTTATTAGAGCTTCAACATTTACATAAAATATGTGTATAATTACATCAAAGATGATTTTAATTAGTTAACATAATAGAACAAGCATTGTAACGTAAACAATTTTATTCTCTTTTTGAATATCAAAATATTTTGTAAAAGTTATCTTCAATAATTGAGAACAAGTTCGCCAATAAAAATAACCTATTTGTTTTGCATATATTTGAAAGGAATAAAAAAGATCATAGAAAGTGCACATAAAATTTTAAATAGATTAATTTTAAAAAGTGTCACTTCAACTGAAACAAAGAAAGTAATGTTTTAAGTTGTTATTCTTATTTACTGATCATGTTATCGTGTGACAATGTTGCAGCAAAAGAAACTTGATGCAATCTAATTCATCCGGATGATGTGGCTTGTATGTATGTTCTGACTAAATTGAGAGGCATGCCCCTATGTGATTGTTTTACTCGAGGTAGTTATGTTGCAAGGTAGATACTTAAAAAGGGGTCGTGAAATTACAGAAAATACAAGGACTGTTTTGATTTTATCCCCTTCACCTTTTGCGATTACAATAGTTATTTTTTCTTACAATATTTTGTTAATATAGATTTCAACGATTATAATGTATAAAAATGGGGGGATGCTACCTATTGCTTTCAGCCACAATTGGTATATTCTTCATAGAGAAACGTGTCCAATAACATCCCCGCCTCAGAGATCTTTGTCGGACAAGTAATTTCCCAAATGTTGATGTTGGTTTTTTTAATCAATAAACAAATGTTTCTCTTTAGAATATATAAAGTCAACGCATAGATGTCTCTTAATTTCTTGTATCCATTATCTAGAGATTGATTTAGCTATATTTGTTCCTCAGTCACATTTATGTTTCGGAGTTGCTGAATCGAGTATGCATTCCATAGATTCCTTTGAAATGCTCGCGGACTCTTTCATCAAGGCTCATGCTGGGGACAGAAAAGTATAAGCCTGGAATGCCAATATATCCAGGATTGCATAGGGAGAGTCCGAGTTATTACGATATTTCATTACCCGATTCCAGAAGGAAAAAATGTTGCTCCCGAATGTCCCGGATAAATGGGCAGCTGAAGCATTCACCAAAGGACTGAATCCGAAAAGTTCAGACGCCTCCCTGAAATTGAAGGAAAGCCTGCTTGAGTTTCAAGAAACGACTTCGGCGGATGTACGCAACTGGTACGAGTCAAAAGTAAGGGTCGAAGATAATCAGTTTGGTTTTCCATCATTGACAAAAGGACGGGATAAGAACAAAGAAAAATCAAAAGATTATTACGACACAGACATGCAGACTTCTAGGGGTTGATATTTGCCTTACAAGCGGACTGAAGGCCGTGGAAGAGCTTTCCAGATAGCAGACAAGTTCACCGTTGATAGAAGGACCGATCACGGTGGGAACAACAGATCGCTGCAAGATAAAGAAACGTCAGGGTCATGGGATCTCTCTTACCCCAGTTTAATGGAATATAACTTCAACGTCAGTGTAGTGGAATTAGTGTCAGCCATGAGAAACATCAAAGAGGCACGATTCTCGAGACTGATAAGATCTGATCCCAGCCAGAGGGATCCCAACTTATGGGGTGAACACCATGGGATGAATGGCCACCGGATAGGGGACTGCCGACACCTTCGAGAAGAAGTGGCAACACTATTGAAGAATGGTCACCTCAGAGAGTTCTTAAGAGACCGAGCTAAGAACAATTATGGTCGTAACATAGACAACGCAGAACCCTCAAAAGCATGAGAAGAACACCCACGCCAAATGATTAATATGATCGTCGGAGGGAATAAGATTAACGGGGTTACCTTTTCGGCAGCAAAAAAGATGAAAATATCGATAACTCATAGTAAAAGACTCCGGGAAGACGATATCACTTTTAGGAGGAGGACGCAGACGGATTGCTGCTACCGCATAATGATGCACTGGTAATCTCTTTTAATGTGTTAGATTTTAAGATTAAACGTGTTCTAGTAGATCCAGAAAGTTTGATAATATCGTACAATAGAGAGTATTGGAGCAAGCTAAACTCACCAGAAACATTACTCCGGCCACAAAGCTCCTAGTTGGATTCAACCTCGTGAGCGTAACGACTCGGGGAGAGATTTTATTTCTCACGAACGCCCAAGGAGTAATGAAAACAACCCTTTTCAAAGTAGTAGATGGTGACATGGGATACAATATAATTTCGGGGAGGCCATGGTTACACGAGATGAAAGTTGTGCCCTCAACGTATCACCAATTGTTAAAGTTTCCAATGCCCCAAGGAATCAAGCAAATAAGAGGGGATAAACCGGCAGCAAGAGAGATGAATGCAATTTCGGTCTCCAGTAGCAAAGGAAAGGAACACATGGCGTAGCAATTACAGGAATCGACATCTACTCTCAAACCAGAAGAAGTGAGCCCGGGGGCAGAGGCGTCCGAACATTATCAGGTGCAGAGATATTTCCTAGTTCCAGAAGAGATGGATGCAACGAAGTCCACGGTGGAAGAACTGGAGCAAGTTGCATTATTCGAAGAATTCCTAGAAAGGAAATTCAACTTGGGGAAGAGATTGCACCTGGAGCTTAGGTCTGCTTTTATAGAATTTCTTAAATTTAATGCCAATTGTTTTACATGGCCGCACGAGGATATGACAAGTATCCTGATGGAGGTAGCTGTGCACAAGTTAAGCTTGGATCCTAACATACCTCTGGTAAGAAAAAAGAAGCGCCCTATTGTCGAAGCTAGTAAAAACTTCGTAAAAGAAGAGGTAACCCGTTTGCTTAATATCCGTTCGATTCGATAGGTAAGATATTCGGACTGGCTACCTAATGTAGTAGTAGTTCCTAAAAAGAACAATAAATTTTGCATGTGTAGATTATAAGGATCTTAATAAGGCGTGCCCGAAATACTCGTTCCCACTGCCAAATATCGATCAAATGATTGATATCATGGCCTGGCACGAGTTAATGAGTTTCCTCGATGCTTATTCCGTGTACAAACAAATCAAGATGAACCCAAAAGATCAGGAAAAGACTTCGTTCATAACAAATTTCGGTACATATTGTTACAATGTGATGCCCTTCTGGTTGAAAAATGCCAGAGCCACTTATCAACGGCTCGTGAATAGGATGTTTGAAAATCAAATAAAAAAAACTATGGAAGTTTATATAGAGGATATGCTCGTTAAGTATTTGAATACAGGTGACCACCTTAAACATCTGCAAGAAACTTTCGACATCCTGAGGAACCATAATATGAGACTTAACCCCGAGAAGTGCGTGTTCGGGGTTAGTTCTGGTAAGTTAAACCTCGATAAAATCAAGGCCATAGAAGACATCTCGGATCAATTGTCAAATGTTAATGAAGTCAAAAGGCTCACGGGAAGATTGGCATCTTTGAGCAGGTTCATTTCCCGGTCATCAGAAAATGTCATCGCTTCTTCGCACTACTCAAAAGGAAAAATACTTTCGAATGGACACCAGAGCGCGAGCAAGCTTTGAGGTATTTTAAGAAGTACTTTTCAAGCCCTCCATTGCTCTCAAAACCAAAAGAAGGTGATTGTTAATTTACCTCGCGGTCTCTAAAGTTGCGGTAAGTACGATTTTGGTCCGAGAGGATGACGGTATGCGATATCCCATTTATTATGTTAGTAAAATTTTAACGGTAGCAGAAACTCGCTACCCATATTTGGATAAACTGGCCTTAGTTCTCGTAGTTGCCGCTTAGAAGCTAAGACCCTACTTCAAATGCCACCCAATAGGTGTGGTGACTACTTTCCCTTTGTGGGACATTCTCCATAAACCTGAGCTCTTCAGAAGATTGGACAAATGGGTTGTCGTAATGAGAGAATTTGATATAGAATATAAACCAAGGGATGCAATTAAGTCACAATTCTTAGCTGACTTTGCGGCCGATTTCAGTTCAGGATTAATGCCTCTAGAAACCAAAGAGGCAGTAATGGTGTCTGAATCGACATCAAGGGTTTGGACCTTTTACACGGATGAAGCTTCCAACATGAAAGGGTCTGGGCTCGGAATAGTCTTAACTACACCTTCGGGGGAAACCATAAGGTAAGCCATTAGAACCATTCCTTTAACTAACAATGAAGCAGAGTATGAAGCTTTGATTGTAGGGCTCAAATTGTCCCGGGGACTTGACTCCGAGGTCCTCAAAATCAAATGTGACTCACAACTGGTGGTAAATCAGGTCTATGAGATCTTTGACACCAAAGAAGAATGCATGCAACAATACGTGATAAAAGTTCAGGCTCTATTGCCACGATTCCAGGAGTGGTCAATTGCTCATACCCCGGTGGAGGATAACGCAAAAGTAGATACATTGGTGAACTTAGGATCACCAACACAAATAAAGGGATCGGGGTCTGGGACGGTAGTACAACTAATGAACTCAGTCCTAGATACAGATGGTTACTATGAGGTAAATTCGACTAATTTGGTCTGGGATTGGAGTAATGAAATCATTGATTATCTCGAGAACGGGAAGTTGCCTGAAGACCCTAAATCATCCCGGGCATTGTGCACCAAAGCAACACGATATAGCTTCTAAAGAGGACAATTATATAGAAAATCTTTCCAAGGCATGTTGGCCCGATGCTTAGGGGCATCCAAAGCTAAATATGTCATGACAGATGTCCACGAAGGGATATGTGGCAACCACTCGGGCGCAGATTCCTTGGTGCTGAAGTTGGTGGGGGCAGGATATTACTGGCCCCGCATGGAACATGACGCCAAAGATTTCGTACAAAAATATAATGAGTGCCAATGCTATGCACCACTAGTGCATCAACCGGCAGAACCTTTACATTTGGTTCTGTCTCCGTGGAAGTTCATAAAATGGGGGATGAACATTGTCGAACCGCTGCCATCGGCTCCCCAAAAGGTAAGAGTTTTTTTAATTTTGACTGACTATTTTTCTAAGTGGGTGGAAGCAAATCCTTATCAAAAGATCAAAAAATGTGAAGTGGTCGATTTCTTGTGGAAAAATATAATTTGGAGGTTCAGAATACCAAAAGATATTGCATGCGTCATTGGGCCACAATTTATCGGTGCAAAAGTTACAAAGTTCCTCGAAGATTTGAAAATAAAGAGGATCGCATATTCACCCTATCATACGAGTGCCAACTGTCAAGTGGAATGAACGAACAAGGTGATCATTCAAAACCTCAAGAAAGGTTGGAAGCGGCAAAAGGAAATTGGACAGAAGAGTTACCCAGAGATCTATGGGCCTACAAACAACGACCAGGTCTAGCACAGGAGAAACTCCATTTTCCATTGTATACGGTGCGGAAGCTCTAATTCTGGTGGAAGTAGGTAAACCCACCTTGAGGTATTTCTAGAAAGATGAAAAATTGAACAACAAAGCAATGTTAAGATGCTCGAGGAACGCAGGTATTTGGCGTATGTAAGAATGACAGCGCAAAAGCAGAGAATGGAGCAGTATTATAAACGTAGAGCCAACCTCCATAATTTCGAAGTAGGATATATAGTTCTGAGGAAATGTAACGACCCGACCGATCGTTTCGTGAGATTAGCCCAGTTTCCCCCATTTCTGCTTTATCATATATTGCTTAGCCTGTTTATGTTGTTTTGGGTCAGTTGGTTTGGGTTCGGAGTGGTCGTGGTGAGAATTGAGGCACTTAGCCTCTTAAAGTAGCCTAATAGTTGAAAAGTCAAACTGAGAGTTGACTTATTGGTAAACGACCTCAGAATGCGGATTTTATGGCTCGGATAGCTTCGTTAAGTGATTTGGGACTTAGGGGTGTGTTCGGAATGAAGTTTCGATGTCCGATGTAGAATTAGGCTTGAATTGGCGAAAGTTAGTTTTTGGCAATCTCCGGTCGGCAGTGAAAAATAGGCTATCGGGGTCGGAATGGAATTGTGGAAGTTGGAACAGGTTCCTAATGTATTTGTGCAAATTTTCAGGTCAATCGGATGTGTTGTGGTTGGTTTCGGCATCATTGGCGAAATTTAGAAGTTTCAAAGTTCATAGGCTTGAATTTGATGTAATTTTGGCATTTTCGTGTTGTTTTTTGGTGTTTCGAAGTCTCGACTAAGTTTTAATGATGTTATGGGGTGTGTTGGTAGGATTGGTTGAGGTCCCGAGGGCCTTGGGTGTATTTCGGATGCTCAAACGGGAACTTTTGGCCTTAAGAAGTATGTTGTTTTTCTGGTGTTTAGCAGCAGTGAATCCTTCAATGTGATCGCATGGACTCATCCGCGATCGCGTAGAGTAAAATATGGGATAGGCATTTCTTTCTATACGAATGCGAGGTTGGAATTGCGATCGCATAGGTTGGTCAGGTAAGGCAGTGCGATCGTGTGGGTGTTGGTGTGATCGCGTAGAGATTCTGAGGTGCTTGTGTGGGATGACCTTTTTGTTCTATGCGATCACGTGTGCTGGTGTACGATCACGTGGACTGGTCTGATGTGTGCATCGCGATCGCGTGGCTAGGGTCGCGATCGCATTGAGGAAAATAAATGGCTGGGCAGAATGTTTTAAAGGCCATTTGTGCGAGATTAGCTCATTTCTTTCCTCCATTTTTGAACGAGTTGAGAGCTATTTGAGAGGGATTTGAAGGGGAAATAAATGGAATCACTTGGAGGTAAGGTTTTCAACTTCATTGCTCGTTTATATGTCGTTTTCTAAGTAATTAAACAGGAAAATTGTTGGAATTAAACCCAAATTTGGGGAAGAAGGTGCATGGAAATTGGGATTTTCGTTTGAGGATTTGAGTGGGCAATTGTGGTCCGATTTTAGTGTTCTTGGTATGTATAGAATTGTGGCCTCGTGCCCACTTCGTTTGAGGTAAGGTTTTCAACTTCATTGCTCGTTTATAAGCCGTGTTTGGGGCCTCGTGCCCACTTCTTTAGACCCCTTGGGGGCTTTTTACTGCTATTTTCTCACTGTTGATTTATGATTTACACTCATTCATATGGTGCTTATTGTTTTTTTTAAACTCAGCATTGTTTACACTATTTTAAGATACAAAATGATGTTTTGGGTCGAGTATCCCGTTTTACTGATACGCCCGAGGGGCTTTTGAGAGGTTCTGACTAAGTGAGGCTGAGGGCCCGATTTGTGAGGGTATGATATGCCACGAGGTGGCTTTATATTAGCGCTTGGGCTGAAGGAGCCCCTCCGGAGTCTGTACACACCCCAGTGAGCGCAGGTACCTACCGAGTGCTGAGTGCCAAGTGCCAAATGATGAGTGATTGGGAGGCATGAGTGACAGTGAGGTTGCCCGAGGGGCTGATACTTAGTGGTTGTGAGGTGCTGAGTGATGTTCTACCCGAGGGGTGATTTATGATTCATGTTTTTCCCGAGGGGATACTTATGATTTATTTCATTTTTCCACTAAATCTTTCGGTTATTTTCATCTCTGAAATTGTTGGAAAACATATTTTTCAAAAGATTTTTCTAAAGTTGATTTTCAAGGCATGTTGATTTCATATATCTGTGTATATACCGTTGGGAAGAAAGGTTGTGCATATTGTGACCTGATGATATTGATTTTTATGTGTTTCTTGCCGCTTAAACATGATTTATTTTCATTACTACTGAGTTGGCGTACTCACATTACTCCATGCACCCCTGTGTGCAGATTCAGGTGCAGATACCGAGGGTTAGCCACCTATTCCATGTGGAGCCGAAGTTCGGGATATAGAGGTAGTTGTTCAGCGTCCGCAGCATCTCTGTTTTCCCTCCTTTTGTTGTACCTAGCTATTCGTTCGGAGGTTTTGTATTATAATAGTATACCTTTTGGCATATTTTTCTTAGATGCTCATGACATACTGACTCCGAATTTTGGGGATGGATCAGACTATTTAGCTGTTTTCCTAATGAATTCAGTAATGTTATATACTTTATGAAATGTTGAAAAATGGTTGGGATTTTAGAAAGAAACTATAATTATGTGATTGTTGGCTAGCCTAGTTCCACGATAGGCGCCATCACAACCGGTTTAGGATTTGGGGTCGAGACAAGTGGGTATCAGAGCCTAGGTTACATAGGACTCAACGGTCATGAGCAGGTTTAGTAGAGTCTTGCGGATCGGTACGGAGACGTCTGTACTTATCTTCGAGAGGCTGCGGAACTCTTAGGAACAATCTCATTTTATTGAATTCTGTCGTGCCATTTTGTTGATTCTAGAAATCTAAACTTCTATTGTTTCCTTCTCTCACATATGGTGAGGACTCGTGCTACCGATCAGGATGATCAGCCACCAGCTAGACCAGCGAGGGGTCGAGGCCGCAGTCGAGGCCGCGGTCGAGGCCGTGGTAGAGGTAGGGGACCAGCCAGGGAAGTGCCAGTTGATCCCCTTACTGTTCAGGACCAGATTCCCGCCACAGATACTCCAGCGGGGCAGGCTCAGGCACCGGCAGTGCCTATTGTCATTTCAGTTCTTCAGAAGACCTTGATCCATATCTTGACAGTGTGTACCACCCTCGCTCAGGCAATTGCCGCTACTTCGTAGGTTGGGGGAGTCAGTCAGACTCCAGTTGCCCGGACACCTGAGAAGGGTACTCAGGGCCATCAGATACTGGGGGCGGTTCCAGCCCAGGCAGTTGCTCCAGTTCGGGACTTCGTGGTTCCGGCTATGCTAGAGGACGAGCAACGTAGAATGGAGAGGTTTAGTAGAATACAGCCTCCGACATTCAGTGGTGCTAAGGGCGAGGATGCCCAGCATTTTCTGGATAAGTGTCAGAGGATGTTGCGTACTACTGGGATTTTGGAGACCAGTGGGGTCTCATTTGCTACATTTCAATTTTCTGGTAGCTTTCACTTGGTGGGAGTCTTTTGAGAGGCGTAGGTCTGTTGGTTCAGCACCACTCACCTGGAAGCAGTTCTCCACTATCTTCTTGGAGAAGTATGTACCTCAGTCTCACAGGGAGGAGCAGCGTAGGCTTTTTGAGCAGCTGCGTCAGGGAGAGCTATCAGTGACGCAGTATGAGATGCAGTTTTTGGAGTTGGCTCATCATGCGACCGAGTTGGTCCCTACTGATAGGGAGAGGGTTAGGAGGTTTGTGGATGGCCTCACTTATCAGCTCCGCCTATTTATGACTCGAGGGAGAGTATCAGATCCTACATTCGAGCTTGTTGTTGACATTGCTCGAGATATTGAGTCGGTTTGCCACCAGGAGAGGGAGGAGAGGCCAAGAGGCCTTGTGGATCGGGCAGTTCTAGTGGCACACTTTACAGGGGGCAGTTTCAGCATAGTAGAGGTCGTTCATTCAGGCCTCCTCAGTCAGTCCGCCCAACTTATAGTGGTGCATCTTCGGGGCATGGTCCCCGTGGTTCTCAGCCAGGTCGTACTTCATTTGGTGCCCTCCTAGTTCAGAGTGCAGCTCGAGCACCACCAGTTCAGAGTTCTTCTATGCATGAGTCTTCTAGTGGTCGTTCTAGTGCCAGGGGTTTCTATCAATCCCCGCCTCCAGCTCCAGGGAGTTGTTTTGAGTGTGGAGAGTTTGGGCACATGTGGAGGCAGTGTCCCCGTCGTCCCGGTGGTTCTTCTCAGCAGAGGGACCAGCCCTCGACTTCAGCTCTAGTTACCTCACCACCCACCCACGCAGCTAGGGGTGGTAGTCAGTCAGCTAGAGGCCGCCCTAGAGGGAGAGGTCGAGCAGGTGGAGGTCAGGCCCGTATGTATACATTTCCAGCCAGGACAGATGCTATGGCCTCCGATGTAGTGATCGCAGGTATTGTCTCAGTCTGTTGTCGAGATGCTTTGGCTTTATTTGACCCTGGTTCTACATAGTCCTATGTTTCTTCATATTTTGCCCATTTTCTGGATATGCCCCGTGAGTCTTTAGTTACCTCTGTTCATGTGTCGACTCCGGTGGGTGATATTATTGTTGTGGACCGTGTGTATCGATATCTATTGGGGGTCTAGAGACCCGAGTGGGCCTACTGTTACTCAGCATGGTCGATTTTGATGTGATATTGGGCATGGATTGGTTATTTCCGTGTTATGTTGTTCTTGATTGTCACGCAAAGACCATGACCTTAGCTATGCTAGGATGTCCAAGGGTTGAGTGGAGAGGTTCTTCTGAGTATATGCCTAGCAGGGTGATTTCCTATCTGAAGACTCAGTGTATGGTTGAGAAGGGGTGTTTTTCTTATCTGGCTTTTGTGAGGGATGTCAGTGGTGAGACTCCCGCTATTGATTTGGTTCCTGTGGTCCGTGACTTTCCGGACTTGTTTCCTGTAGACCTGCCAAGCATGCCGCCTGACAGGGACATTGATTTTGGTATTAACCTGGTGCCAGGAACCCAGCCTATTTCTATTCCACCTTATCGTATGGCACCAGCGGAGCTATAGGAATTAAAGGAGCAACTTCAGGAACTCCAAGATAAGGGGTTCATTCGGCCTAGTGTGTTACCTTGGGGTGCACCGGTGTTGTTCGTAAAGAAGCAAGATGGTTCTATGCATATGTGTATTGATTATCGGCAGCTGAACAGAGTTACGGTGAAGAATCGGTATCCCTTGCCTCGTAGATGACTTGTTTGATCAATTGCAGGGAGCCAGGGTATTTTCCAAGATTGACTTGCGTTCCGGTTATCATCAGTTGAAGATTCGGGGGCCAAATATCCCGAAGACTGCTTTCAGGACTAGATATGGTCATTATGAGTTCTTGGTTATGTTATTTGGGCTGACCAATGCCCCAGCAGCCTTTATGCACTTGATGCACAGTGTATTTAGGCCTTATCAAGATTCCTTCTTCATCGTGTTCATTGACGATATCTTGGTGAATTCCTGATCTCGGGAGGATCATGAGCAGTATTTGAGAGTTGTGCTTCAGACCTTGAGAGAGAAGAGATTGTATGCAATATTTTCAAAGTGTGAGTTCTGGCTTGATTCAGTAGCATTCTTGGGACACGTGGTGTCCAGTGAGGGTATTCAGGTTGATCCAAAGAAGGTAGAGGCGGTGCAGAGTTTGCCTAGACCGTCATCAGCTACTGAGATTCGCAGTTTCCTTGGTTTGGCGGGGTACTATCGCCGTTTCGTTGAGGGGTTTCATCTATTGCAGCACCTATGACCAGACTGACCTAGAAGGGTGCTCAGTTCAGATGGACTGAGTAGTGTGAGGAGATCTTTCAGAAGCTCAAGTCAGCTTTGACTACATCTCCGGTATTGATTTTGCCTACGGGTTCAGGTTCTTATACAGTTTACTGCGATGCCTCGAGAGTTGGCCTTGGAGCGGTTTTGATGCAGGACGGTAGGGCGATTGCCTACGCGTCCATAAAGTTGAAGGTGCACGAGAAGAATTATCCAGTGCACAATCTTGAGCTAACAGCTATTGTCCATGCCTTGAAGATTTGGCGTCATTATTTATATGGAGTGCATTGTGAGATTTTCACTGATCACCGTAACTTGCAGCATCTGCCTAAGCAGAAGGATCTGAATTTGCGTCAGAGGAGGTGGTTGGAGCTTCTTAAGGATTATGATCTCACTATTTTATATCATCCGGGGAAGGCCAATGTAGTGGCCGATGGCCTGAGTTGTAGAGCGGAGAGTTCGGGAGTCTAGCTTATCTTCCAGTAGCAGAGCGGACTTTAGCGCTCGATGTTCAAGCTTTAGCGGGTCAGTTGGTAAGATTGGATCTATCAGCGCCTCCGCGGGTATTGGCTTGTGTAGCCTCCAGGTCTTCTTTTTATGATCAGATTAGAGCACGCCAGTATGATGATCCACATTTGCTTGTCCTTCAGAATAGTGTCCGTCGCGGTGATGCCAGGGATGTGGTTATTGGTGATGATGGGGTCATGAGGATGCAGGGACGGATTTGCGTGCCCAATGTAGATGGGCTTTGAGATTTGATTCTGGCTGAGGCCCATAGTTCGCGATATTCCATCCATCCGGGTGCCGCAAAGATGTATCAGGATTTGAGGCAGCATTATTGGTGGAGGCGGATGAAGAAAGATATTGTTGAGTTTGTGGCTCGGTGTCTCAACTGTCAGCAGGTCAAGTATGAGCACCAGAGACCAGGTGGATTGCTTCAGAGATTTGATATTCCAGAGTGGAAGTGGGAGCGGATCACCATGGACTTCGTAGTTGGACTCCCACGGACTTCGAGGAGGTTTGATGCCATATGGGTTATTGTGGATTGGCTGACCAAGTTCGCGCACTTCATTCCTGTTGATACTACTTATTCTTCGAAGAGGTTAGCTGAGATTTATATCAGGGAGATTGTCCGATTGCATGGGGTTCCAGTTTCTATCATTTCTAACAGAGGTACTCAGTTCACATCTCAATTTTGGGGAGCCGTACAGAGAGGGTTGGGTACTCAGGTTGAGTTGAGCACAATATTTCATCCTCAGACTGATGGGCAGTCGGAGCGTACTATTCAGATTTTGGAGGATATGTTGCGTGCCTATGTCATTGATTTTGGGGGTTCATGAGACCAGTTTCTGCCACTCGCGGAGTTTGCATATAATAACAGTTATCAATCAAGTATCCAGATGGCTCCGTATGAGGCTTTATATGGTAGGAGGTGTAGATTTCCGGTTGGCTGGTTTGATCCAGCGAGGCTGGTTCAGGATGCGTTGGGTAAGTCGAAGATGATTCAGGAGCGGCTTCGCATGGCGCAGTCTAGGAAGAAGAGTTATACGGACCGGAAGGTTCGTGACGTGTCTTTCATGGTTGGGGATAAGGTGTTGCTGAAGGTGTCACCCATTAAGGGTGTTATGCGGTTCGGGAATAGGGGAAAGCTGAGTCCCAGGTTCATTGGGCCATTTGAGGTGCTTCAGAGGATTGGGGAGGTGGCTTATGAACTTGCGTTGCCTCCCAGCTTGGCGAGTATTCATCCGGTGTTCTATGTTTCGATGCTCCGAAAGTATGTTGGCGACCCATCTCATGTTTTGGACTTCAGCACGGTTCAACTCGAGTGTGATATATGAGGTAGAGCCAGTGGCTATTTTGGGTTGACAGGTCAGAAAACTAAGGTCTAAGGATATAGCTTCAGTAAAGTTTCAGTGAGAGGGCAGCCGGTGGAGGATGCCACCTAGGAGACCGAGTGGGAGATGTGGGACAGATATCCTCACTTGTTCGAGACTTCAGGTATGTTTCTAGACCCGTTCGAGGACGAACGTTTGTTTAAGAGGGGGAGGATGTAATGACCTGGCCGGTCGTTTCGTGAGATTAGCCCCATTTCCCCCATTTCTGCTTTATCATATATTTCTTAGCTTGTTTATGTTGTGTTGGGTCAGTTGGTTTGGGTTCGGAGTGGTTATGGTGAGAATTGAGGCACTTAGCCTCTTAAAGTAGCCTAATAGTTGAAAAGTCAAATTGAGAGTTGACTTATTGGTAAATGACCTCGGAATGCATATTTTATGGCTCGGATAGCTTCGTTAGGTGATTTGGGACTTAGGGGTGTGTTCGGAATGAAGTTTCGATGCCCGGTGTAGAATTAGGCTTGAATTGGCGAAAGTTAGTTTTTGTCGATTTTCGGCCGGCAGTGGAAAATAGGCTATCGGGGTCGGAATGGAATTCCGGAAGTTGGAACAAGTTTGTAATATCATTTTGGATATGTGTGCAAATTTTCAAGTCAATCGGATGTGTTTTGGTTGGTTTCGGCATCATTGGCGAAATTTAGAATTTTCAAAGTTCATAGGCTTGAATTTGATGTAATTTTGGTGTTTTCGTGTTGTTTTTGGTGTTTTGAAGGCTCGACTAAGTTTGAATGATGTTATGGGGTGTGTTGGTAGGATTTGTTGAGGTTTCGCGGGCCTCGAGTATATTTTGGATGCTCAAACGGGCACTTTTGACCTTAAGAGATCGCGTGGACTCATCCGCGATCGCGTAGAGTAAAAGAGTGAGGCAGACATTTCGTTCTATGCGATCGCGAGGTTGGAATTACGATCGCATAGGTTGGTCGGGTAAGGCAGTGCGATCGTGTGGGTGTTGGTGCGATCGCATAGAGGTTCTGAGGTGCATGTGTGGGATGGCCTTTTTGTTCTATGCGATCACGTGTGCTGGTGTACGATCGCATAGAGTGGTCTGGCGTGTGCATCGCGATCGCATGGCTAGGGTCGCGATCGCACTGAGGAAAATAAATGGCTGGGCAGAATGTTTTAAAGGCCATTTGTGCGAGATTAGCTCATTTCTTTCTTCCATTTTTGAACGAGTTGAGAGCTATTTGAGAAGGATTTGAAGGGGAAATCAAGGGAATCACTTGGAGGTAAGGTTTTCAACTTAATAGCTCGTTTATATGTCATTTTCTAAGTAATTAAACTGGAAAATTGTTGGAATTAAACCCAAATTTGGGGAAGAAGGTGCATGGAAATTGGGATTCTCTTTTGAGGATTTGAGTTGGCAATTGTGGTCCGATTTTAGTGTTCTTGGTATTTATAGAATCGTGGGAGGACGAGGATTATAGTGATGTAAATTTTATCAAATTCAGAGACATGGGTCCGGGGCTCGGGTTTGGCCGAATTTCGAGATTTTTGTATAAATTGATAGTTTTTGATTGGGTTGTGTTCCTTTAGCATATATTGATGATGTTAAACTAGTTTTGTTTAGATTCGTAGCAATCAGAAGCCAATTTGAGGGGCAAGAGAATCACAGACTAGTATTGTGTCCTGGTAGAAGTAAGTAATGATTATAAATCTTGTCCTGAGGGTATGAAACCCCGGACTCCATATTCCTCACTGTTTTTAGAATGGCGCACATATCGGATGACGAGTATGTGGCACGCACTGATTTTTGTATTGGACTTGTTCCTCTACGCGGCAACTATTGAGTTGCGTATTTTACTCTAAATCATATGTTAAATTGTGTTCTAAAGACTATTGCTATATTTGGGTTATAAACCGTGTTTGGGGTCTCGTGCCGACTTATTTAGACCCCTTGGCGGCTTTTTACTGCTATTTCCTCACTGTTGATTTATGATTTACACTCAGTCATATGGTGCATACTGTTTTTTTTTTTTAAACTTTGCCTTGTTTACACTATTTTAAGATGCAAAATGATGTTTTGGGTCGACTACCCCGTTTTACTGATATGCCCGAGGGGCTTTTGAGAGGTTCTGACTGAGTGAGGCCGAGGGCCTGATTTGTGAGGGTATGATACGCCACGAGGTGACTTTATATTAGCGCTTGGGCTGAAGGAGCCCCTCCGGAGTCTGTACACACCTCTAGTGAGCGCAGGTTCCTACTGAGTGTCGAGTGCCGAGTGATGAGTGATTGGGAGACATGAGTGATAGTGAGGTTGCCAAAGGGGCTGATACTGAGTGGCTGTGAGGTTCTGAGTGATGTTCTACCCGAGGGGCGATTTATGATTCATGTTTTTGCCCGAGGGGATACTTATGATTTATTTCATTTTTACACTAAATATTTCGGTTATTTTTATCTCTGAAATTGTTGGAAAACATGGTTTTCAAAAGATTTTTCTGAAGTTGGTTTTCAAGGAATGTTGATTTCATATATCTATGTATATGCTGTTGAGAAGAAAGGTTGTGCATATTGTGAACTGATGATATTGATTTTTATGTTTTTCTTGCCGCTTAGACTTGATTTATTTTAATTACTACTGAGTTGGCGTACTCACATTACTCCCTGCACCCCTCTGTGCAGATTCAGGTGCAGATACCGAGCATTAGCCACCTATTCCGTGCGGAGCCGGAGTTCAGGATATAGAGGTAGTTGTTCAGTGTCCGCAGCATCTCTGTTTTCCCTTATTTTGTTGTACCTAGCTATTCGTTCGGGTTTTGTATTATAATAGTATACCTTTTGGCATATTTTTCTTAGATGCTCATGACATGATGACTCCGGATTTTGGGGATAGATCAGACTATTTAGCTGTTTATTTTTCCTAATGAACTCAATAATTTTATATACTTTATGAAATGTTGAAAAATGGTTGGGATTTTAGAAAGAAACTGTAATTATGTGATTGTTGGCTAGCCTAGTTCCACGATAGGCGCCATCACGACCGGTTTAGGATTTGGGGTTGTTACAGGAAAGTAACTCAAAATACCGGTATCTCAACATGAGGAAGCTGGGTCCAACGTGGGAAGGTCTCTACCGGATTTTAGCTATCACCGGGAAAGGTTCATACGAGTTGGAGAGCCAGAATGGAGACAAAGTGCCCATAAATTAGAACATTGCGCACCTCAAAAGATATTGTTGCTGATGAACATTATCCAATCAAAAAGTATGTGTTGCACTCTTTTTCTCTTCATTCACTTTTTGTCCCAATTGGGTTTTTCTGGCAAGGTTTTTAACGAGCCAACGACAGAAATCATACTAAGAAGATAGCATCAATAAGACCTTTAATAGCAAGGAAAACAAGCAAGTTTCCACTCGGGACGATTATATAATCTTTGGCTCTGTAGCAAATTGCCACTAGGAAGTTAAGTTTGCTATTGAGCAAAGGTTACCCGACCATTCACGAGCACAAAGTACTAGAGGGTTGTTAGATAGTCCTTTGCTCGATAGCATAGATTCCTGAGGGAAAGTAAGGTGTGTTACCGAGTTAAGAATTATCTAGCAATTCATTGGTGGAATCTTTTGTCACGCCCCAAAAATCGAGGAGCGCGACCGGCACTCAACCGAGTAAACCCGACTGAGCAAGCTTGTTAGGTTTCATTCTTCCCATATTAATTCATGAATAAAGAGGATATGAACTCCATTAATAATACCTTGTAAATATTTTATTAACAACTTCCATTAGCAATTTCAACCATAATATTCAAAACATTACAATTTTTTTTATAGATATGAAGAAGAACATATTTGCCAAATACCAATATTCCCAAGCTAATCCCCAATATCAATCACCACCCACAACCTGTCTACAAATCCTGTAATTACAATTGAAGAGTAATATGGAAATTCCGGCAACAAGGCTCTGGCTATACCTCAAAATACAAAGTACACGACATCCAAATGAGACAGGACCCCGAAATGAAGTGGGGATAACCAAGTTAGCTGAAAGGAGTGTACCGCTATCACTGATCACTCTCGCCTACTGTAGAACCACTTGCATCCATTAAAGATGCAGTGCCCCGACAAAAGGGACGTTAGTACTGTCGAATAGTACCAGTATGTAAAGCTAAAAACTATCTTTCCAAAATATAATAACCATAAAAGAAAAGGAAATCTCCAGAAATAACAAGTTACAGTCAATAATATCTACATGCACAATTGAAACATAACAATCTTCGAAATAAGAAAGTAATACACATTTTTAGTAGCGAGATCTTTAGCACTGCTAATACCACAATCCATAGTACCACTGTCCACAATACTACTGTTCACAATGCCACTATTCATAATACCACCATGCTCTTGGCACGGAGTCTGATCACGACTTGACTGGCTAGGTCATCTCCCTTGGAGACGTTCTTTTCCACAACATCAATTTCTGTCTCAATTACGGCTCATTTCATAGCACAATACCACTATATGTGCGACATGGTGTCCGAATCACGACCTGATCGGCTAGGCCGTCTTACTCAAGACATTCAAAATTTTCTTCAATCATTGCATTCCATATTTCCCACACATACTTCAATTCTTTCAGCACTAGTGGCCACAATAGTTATGTCACACTTGGCACTTGGCCGCATTTCATAATTCGAGTTCTTTCCACATATTTTACATTAATATCAATTTCATCAACAAGCCTTTCAATTCTAGATGTCAAGTACACATGAGAGAAAACATGAATCATGGGCATATAGAGGCTACCACATACCTTGGAAATTTAACACATATTTCATAACTTCAACACATCACCAAGTACAACATAGTATAACGGGAAGCATTTGAATGCATGTTACACATAAAGTTTTTACAACACAAGCACATTTAAAATGTCATCTTAAAATAGTTGAGTCGGGGCTTGTTTCGTAATTTGTTTCACATATATATTCTCATTTCATAGGCATCTCTAGGTGCAACTATATATGTTATCCACACTCTATTTCCCCAGTTTATTTAATTTGTTTTCAAGTATCTTTATAGTTTATCATCGACTAAACACACCCAATCAAGGCATTTAGTACACATACGGGCAATTATGGGTATTAAGTACATCGAGTTTTCCTCACCCAATTGACATGCTAGTTTTCATTTAAATTACGACTCAGAGCCATACCGTTTTAATAATCAAACCATACATTAAATGTTTATATTTAGATATAAGGCTCATACTAAATAATCAAGTTTTATGAGTCTATAAGGGATAACCTGGACATAGAGATTAGGGATTTAGGGCCGATCACACTTAAACCTACGGAAACATTATGGAATTCAATCTCGAGAGGTAAAGTTTAGCCCACATACCTGGTTGATCTTTCCTTAAGTTACTATAACGCAGCAACACCTCTAGCAATAATAATCTATAAGGAGAAAGCAAAAATCGATTAATAACTAGAAAGATTACCCATGGTGTAACTCTCTTAGGAATTTCATCAAACACCCAACATGTGAAATAGACTACAAGGTCCCACAATGGGAATTCCTTCTTCCCTAAACTAATTTTAACAAGAACTACCCACATTAGTTCATTAATCCCATATACTACAACTTAGTGCCACATGCATGGCCTATTTCTAATCCCCGCAATATATTTGAAATTTTAACCTTTTTGCATGCAAGTTCTGCAAGTAGGACGATGGAGGACAATCTAGTGAGTATCTTCCTTGATTCTTGAATACTTGAGCAAGATTTGGGTGATTGAAAGGCTAGGTTCCCTCTTTCTCCCTCTATATTGCTCATTCCTCTCTCTAAAATACTTAGAATGTCACCCCAAATGAAGCCCCAAACGTTATTTATTAAAATACGGTCGGGTTATAAAAATAGAAAAATGAACCTTCCGACTCAGATCTGCGGTTGCATATGCGACCGCATAATGACTATGCGGCCTGCAAAGGTAGCCCTCAAGGGCTTGAATTTTCTGACTGTGTATGCGACCAGTATGCAGTCCGCATACCTATTCTACAGTCGCATAATGCACCACAAAACTTCTCTTCGCAAAAGTCCAAGGTGGATATGCGATCAACATGCGGCCCGCAAAATAATTATGCGATCGCATAATTGGGCCGCATAACTGGCCTCAAAATTGGCTAATTTAACTGCCTCACTCTACAACCAATATGCGGTCCGTAGAGTGGTTATGCGGCCGCATAAGGGCCGAAGAAATGCACTCTTCTGCAAAACATTTTCCTTTAACTAAGCAACGTACTATTCAATATAAAAAATCCGAACCGCGGCGAGCTAGAAGTTCTATTTATAACACCTTAATCTAACTTGGCACCACGAAAATCCGGGTTTTTAGGTAAAAAATTTACGGGACCTTACATCTTTGAAGGTACAAGACTTCCGGTGTTCCAATTTGCATTCTTCACATTTGAATACTAGGGGAAATGATATGAGGATACGAAAAAAATGATTGCCACGTCGTCCGGGAAACAAAAATCCAGAAACATAAATGTGTCATCGTGACTGGGGACTACGTAGCCATCCCTGTAGAAACAAGTTGTACAAGAGCTTCTTTTTAGCATATCAAATGCTTGTATACTTTTGAAATTAGAAGGAATTGAATGAACTGAAATCTTTTTATTTTTATCTTGTTTCTTATATGAACGATGAACTAACTTTGTCATTTAAGTCTCGCTATTTCATTCCTGGTTCTCTCTTTCAAGCTTCTTTTCATACTGGGAAAAGTTAAACAAGTACTTCAAATTCTAGAGCCGTAATGAATAGGAGACGTCTTCTTCAAGAGCACCGTTAACATAAGAGGACCTTCTCTTATGAAAACCCTCACATTAAAGGGTCGGTTTCAGAAGAATTGATGTCCGGAATCAAAATGCCTTCGGGAAAAAATGCACCCAAAGACGTACACGAAAGGACGCAAAAAGTAAACTTGAGCAAATATTTATAGAAACCCTCACGTAAATGCAACTGAGGCTGCACATAATGAAATGCGATCAGAAAAACGTGCGTAGAATTCTTAAGAAAATGAAAAGGATGTAGACTTGCATGGATATTCAAATGAAAGCGAGATTTCAAACAGTAATTAAGAAAAAAATGTGTTTTTATTTACAAAAGCATGCCAAAACGGAAAAGGTACAAGAAAAGAAAAGCTAAATTGCAGTAACTCCGTAACCAGGAGGAAGAGAAGTGTCTGCATCCCCGAAAGAAGTAGATGGATCCACCGATGGCTCAACATTTTTCCCAGTTTGATCTTCAGCATCATCATCCTCTCATTCCTCTTCTATTCCCGAGAACTCGGAACCGGAACCAAAAGGACCAAGAGCATCAGACTGTGCTGGGATCCCATATTTTGTAGCTAACTCAAGCGCACATGCCTTAGCAATTTCGCATAAAAAAAAAATGATACCAGCTTTGGCCTCTTCTAAGGTTTTTCTCCTCATACTGTACATAGCATAAGTTTTCTCAACAATGAGTGAAACTGTTTGGCGCTTAAGTTCTTCTTTGAGTTGAGCTACCTTGGCAGAAAGGCTTTCCCGACCGGACCTAACAGATCTAAGACTAACATCAAGGTGACTGACAGTTGAACTAAAGAGCCTATTATGCTTGATAGTTTTCTTGTACTCCTCCTCTAACTGGGCATGTTTTGCCCCTGCAGCAGCAAGATCTCCAACTTTGGAATTCAAGGATGCCTGCAGATTATTCAATCTTTTAGTGGAGGCAGCCTCACAATCCGATGCAACAAGAATGGCATTATGGACTTTAACCCATTTAGCTTTAGCTTCTTCAAATTGAACCCTCAACAGTGAAATCTATTGGCTAAGGGTTTCCACTTCTTGCTCGCTGTGAGCACATAACTTTTGCCCTAACACAATTACTCCTAAAAATATTTTTAAATAGTTTTTAATTATTTCACAGAATTGTAGGAATATTTCCTTATTTTTATCCAACTTGTTTTGCATTTATTTGCATTGTTCATGCATATTTATAAGTGTTTTGAACCATAAAAATCATAAAAATGTTCAATTCTTTTTTACGTAGCATATTAGATCTTAGTTACATTTAGGATTTAATTATATTAATTAAATACATTGTCAAACAAAAATCCAAAAAAAAAGAGTAATAGTCATTTTGCATTTTTTTGCTTTTAGGTTTAAAATTAGTAGTTTTCTTTCATTAGTTCATACTGTTAATTAATTAATTAGTTAATTGCTAAATTAAAATAGGTGTTTAAGTTAGTTGTGAAAATTAGTTTGAATTAAGAGTATAAAATAAAATTGGTTAAGTCTAAAATTCAAGAGAAGGCAGATAAAAAAGAAAACAGGGTTGTTGTGTTCGAACTAAGGCAAGCACCCCAGCACCCCAATTCTTGAAAATCCGCCCAATCCAAACCTTGGTCCAAGTCTTGTCCCCCCATAACCTAAATGACCCCGTTTAACTCCAAACCTATCTCAACTGCTCAATCCCTTCAATACAATGTTTGTTCAATCCTATTTCACCTTTTAATTTCCTCTAAAATACTTTAGATTTCCTTGATTTTTAGATCTAAAAATGGCCAGAAACCTTAATTTATCCCTTTCTGTTTCTCCTCAACGATCCCGATTTTTTATTTTGTTTCAAACTCACGTAAATCTATTGCTCTTGACAAGAGCAATCAATTTATGTTAGTTTTAATTCATTTCAGATCTGTTGATTGGGCTTCTTTGGTAATCATTTCGAGTTTAACCCTAATTGGATCATATGGAATTCCTCATATCGATTCTCTTGTGAAATCCATAAGTACTTTAATTTTACTTTGCTTTAGTTACTTTTGTCATTTATGTGATTTTTGCTAGTTGTGTGCTTTTCGTGTGTATGACATGCTTTAGGTCGATTAGGATTCAATGAACATTAATTTTATGGTTTTGCATATTTTGGTAATTGTTTAATCACACGATAATTAGGTTTAACTACATAAGTCGAATTACATTAATCAATTTTTTGAATTAATTAGATTTTTGTTTAAACGATTTGATCTCTGCATTACTGTTTTTCCTTAATCTTGATCTGTGTGAATTCTCTTTGGTGTAGTTGTTGTTAACTAGAACTTAAGGTCTAGCAGAATCTTTCCGTTCAAAGTCAGAATGTTCTAGAATAGAGATAGGGGACTAAAATGCAATAAGATGGAGAAATTAGGTTTAAAACTGGGGTCAAAAGAGGTATACACAGAAGTTAAAAGGGCTAGAAAATAGGGAGGGATCTCTGAAATGGATAGCTGTCCAAAAAATTTGTTAAAGAAATAGATGCTTTTTCCCATTCTTTAGCTGATAGATTCCTCATACACACCCTCTCACTTTCTCTTATATAGCACCACTCTTGTTTTCTATATAAGAGACCTCACATTCCCTCACTCACACAAACTAATTCTTTGCATAAATCTCACATACATTCCCTCATCATCACTCATTTATCTCAAAGAAAACACTCTGAAAATTCTATTTTAATATAGAAAAAACCAAAAGGGGACACAAAGCTGTTTTAAGATTCCAGCATATTTGCTTGATACTTTCTGGGATTTCAAAGGATTTTCAAGCTTTAGAACTGCTGTTTGCTGACCTGATTCTGCTGATCTTCCTTCATCATTGTTTCTGCCTTCGTTTGGTTTCTTTTTGAAGTATTGTTTCTCAAGCATTTAGGTACACACCCTTTGAACTTGTACTATTTGTTTAAAGCAATTAAATTCCTGTTGAGTTTTTGGCTTCCTTGTTCGATGTTGTTATGTGAGCACCTTCTCTGATGAATCATGCACTGGATCTAAGTGTTTTCGACCATGTTTGACTTCATTTTTAGAATTGTTTGAGCTGATGTTTCTATGAATGTTTATCCTGACATTGTTTAAGGTCTGGGCTGAAGGCATCTATGAATGTTGAATTATTGATAAGCATGCAAACTCTTTGAAATGGTTTCAATTTGTTGATTTCAAATCATTAATAGTTATGGGTACTTAGTGAACCCATTAAATTCGAAATTGAGACTGTTTTTTTATCATTCAAAGTTGCACAATTGGAGATAATTGAAGTCCACAAAGGGACAGTTGCAAACTCGAGCAGGGGTGAATTGAATGTTAAAATGTGTATGAAATATGTTTGAATCCATGATTCTGGAGTTTAAAATTGCCGGAAAATGGCTATGTTGTAAAGTTTCAATTATAGTCATTGATAGTAATTTTGATTTTGTAGTTTAAAGTCATGTAATGCATAACTGATTTTATTTTTTTGGTGATGATTACCGAAAGCATGTATAAGATTCAATATCAAATGTTTAATTGTTGATTAAGCAAGTTTTTATTTAGTTACTTAGACCATTTGAAGTTTTTTTTCTTCTAAAAGGCTTAGATTCATGTTATGGGCCTGTTTTGTTGGCCCAACAGTCTTAGTATAAAACATATACAACTGGGCCTTGCTTGTTCAGTTGATGGAATGCCCACTCCCCCAAAGCGACACATTCTGGGCTCAACTGTCAGCCCAGCTTTGCCCACGTTAACATCTTAAGGAAAAATCCTAATCAAAGCCAACTGACCGAATTCACATAGTAGTGGCCCATTGACAAGACTAGCAAATCATTGTAAAGCTAGGCTAAAATAATCAAAACATCAAGTAATCCTCTTAAAACACAAATCGTGGCCTCTCATTGTCCTCTTTAACAGTTCTTGAATTGGTTTGCTTTAAAATTAATTACTACATGCCTCCATTTACACCTCAATGATTATTTTAGTCCTAACCCAAACAACTTCCATAAATGTAGGACCATCACATGATTTTAATTCTAGGAAAACGATCACTTATAAATATCGTAGCTTGCTTTAGGTGCGATTATCAATAAATCATCATGACTATGGGTACGGTTCCTGTGGCATAGTCATGATATATAATCCCTAATTCGAGTGTGCATTTCACGCGACTCGACCATAACTTCAAATAATAATAAAAATAAACATATTGCAAATTGCGGGTATGTTTCACGTGGCACGATTCGCAATATATACAAAAACAAACGAGTGCGCGACATAGCGACTTGTTCAAATAAATTCCATATATGCTAAAAGCGATTAAATAATATTTAAAGGCGGTAATAGATTAAAATGCACAATATGCTTTTAAACATGTAATAAATCAGATAATTAGGCAAATTATTGAGCTACCGTTATAAAACCACGAAACTCGGGAGTGCCTCACACCTTCTCCCGGATTAACAGAATGTCTTACCTAGTCTTCTGTGTTCGCGGACCATAAATAACAGTCAATTTCTTTGATTTGGAATTTTAAAATTAATCGGTGACTTGGGACACCATCATAATTATCCCAAGTGGCGACTCTAATTAAGTAAATAATACCATTTCAATTAGTGTTAGTTTAATTAGAAAACTTCCTATTCCTCGAAAAAAGGAGGTGTGACAGCTCTGGCGACTCTGCTGAGGATCGAACCCAAAATCTCTGGTTCAGGGTTTAGAATTCAAGCATAGAATAATTGTTATACTTGGCTTTTGTTTATGATATGATTTTTTACATGTTGGAGCCTAATGTGCTAAATTTTGATTTTAACTAATTTGATATTGTGTGAAATGTATATAAACTGTTACAAAAACCTTCTTCTCTCTGAGTCTTCTAAATTTTCTGGAAAGCGCACGCTGGCGTGGCTTCTTCTCTGTTAGTGTCATACCCCTAATTTAGAACGAGGATCGAATCAGTTACAAAGTCGGGTGGCCTTTTGGTTCCCGGTATGTTGCCCCCCTCGACTCGAGTTGTCCGCTCGAATAAGCCAGGTCTAGAACAAAATACCCCATGATCTAAACCTAGAATAACATAGCCTCATGACGGATCTCTAGTAGGAACGGTTGTTTTCATCACGTGCATTTAACTTTGGGGGACTCAACACAGGGGTTGGGTCCATCTAGGACAGGTCTACCCAAAATTAAAGGACCATCCTAATGCATTCTAGTGTGCTACTTGTGCATTTATTTATTTCGGCTTGCATGTTGACCGGTTTCTAGAATAGGAAAAGAAAATCAAGGAAAACCAAGAGTGAGGTAGGAGGGAGAAAATTCAGGTATTTGAAAAATCCCGAAACCCTGCCAACATTTTGAAAAAAAGAGAGAAAGAAAAGTAAAAAATAAGCCAATATTTTCGAAAGTCATCATTTTCCTATTGTGTCAAAACTTACCGAACTACGTGGGTTTGATTCTCACTAGATGTGAGATACGTAAGTAACCTTCATCGGGTTTGGCCCCGTTTTTCAAAAAATAACAAAAAATGAAACATTGTCATGCATCATAAATAAAGTTAGGTGATGCCGTTTTTGTCCAAATAGCCAGTAATGTCCCGACGGGACGCCGGAAGGCCACTTTTGCAAGAATAGCCACCTATGGTCCTTTTTTAATTTTTAGACCACTTAGCAAGCACAACCCTAAAATCTTCCCCTCAGAGGTGTTGAAGGGTCGTATTTGCAAGAGTAACCATATTTTGTTTTAAGGTTTTGCAAAATTAACATTTTGTGGTCATTTCATAAATAAAATTCACATGTTTTGACCCAGTCACCTTAATTTTAAAAATGTGCAGAATGAGCACTATTAGAACTTACCTGTGAGGGTTATGGACCAGGTCCAACTAACACTCCACATGTGGTAGGAAGATTTAGGAAAACAAGGACGGGACAGAGTCAATCAATAACTGGGGTTTCTCACCATACTATTAAAGATTCAACCTACAAGTGATCTAATAGAGGCACTACTGTCGTTTTGGGACCCAGCCCACAATGTTTTTCACTTCGCAGTTTTTGAGCTTACACCCGCTTTAGAAGAAATAGTAGGTTATGCTGGAGTACCGAATGATTGAGACACAAGTATCTGGTGGCTCCAAGGACCGTCACTCCCCACAAGTTTCTTAACTTGCTGAAAAATAGTAGACAGATCAAGATAGAATGTCTAGTGGGTGGAGGTTGCACCTTTCATTTTCTATACTAGCGGTACAGACATCAAGGGGGATTCGAAAACCTAGAAACTGGGCTCTGCAGTAAAGGAAACCAGTCCAAGTGGGAGGTGCATAGATGTTTTGCCTTCATGGTGGCATTTCTAGGCCTTTTAGTGTTTCCAAGGGAAGATGGGCACATTGACCTGCGCGTAGCCGAAGTTGCCCATGTTTTGACTACTCAGACCAAGAGTACTCTCGCACCTATGATCGTATCAGATATATTCCCAGCTCTGACATCCTGTAAGGCCCAGAACTAGGTTTTTTTAGGGGTGCAACTTGTTACTAGAAATGTGGATGATTGAACACCTTTGTCACTTGCCCTGATACATTAATTACGGTTTTAATAGGGAAACTGCATCGAGGATTTTGGTGCGCGGGTGACACGATTCGTAATGCCAGAGGGAGTCAAGGATTGGATCACCCACCTTCGTTCTATAACCGCAGATCAGGTAGAGTGAACCCTATTGATGAGATTATTTATATGCCCGCCACTGGTCCCTACTTCCTTCTAAGGGTCTCCGCAACATTCAAACATATACCCCATATCGGGTTTTTAAACAACTTGGAAGATACCAGAGAGTTCCCAAAGATGGATCTTACTCATGTGGTTGAAATCTGCTCTAATGCTCAATTTTCCTGAAGAAGTGGTTTGTTGAATTTGGAGTGAATGCTAGTATTTGGGGGCAAACACCCAAATACATGATCTGTCCAAAGGCGAAGTTTTACCTAGGAACGTTGCTTGGTATAGATAGAGAGTTGTAATGAATGACAAATCTGAGAGAACGGATAAAAGGCCTCATATCTAGGAATTTGTCAATACAACGCAAGAACAGTGGGTTAGATTAGCCAAAGAGAAGGAATATCGGGCCACCATCAGAAAACTAGAGAATCAGGTTAGAACCATCACATTTGAAAGTGGATTGCAAGTTGTTGAAGATGAAGGAGAAAAAAAAGGTTGGCCTGGGAAAACGAAGCCCTCTGAGTTCATATCCGAGAAATGAAAATAGCTGTCGAGACACCGGCTAGAAGTGAAAGGGACGAAAACTTCATAGGCAACTTGAGGCTAAAAGTGCATGACTAAGAGGCCGACCTGACAAAGGCCGAGAAAGATCTGGCAAGAGCTCGTGCCAGGATAGTCCAGTTGGGTAAAGATGTAGAAGAACGGACCAGGTTAGCTCACCAGACAAAGCAAAGTTACGACAGGAAAGTCGCAATTTTGAGGAAAGAGTTAGCCGCCCTCGAAATTGAAATGGGTCAGCAAGTAAAGAATTTCAAGACAGAAAGAGAACATTGTTATGCACTGATTAATCAATTGGAAGAGAGTGTGCTGCAGTTGCAAGACCAAAATAACGAGGCCATGCAAATAGTGAAAGTTTGGGAGCAACAGATTGGACGATTGCTCTAGGAGAATGGTTCCATTAAACTTAGAATAAAAAATAGCTGACTACACTGCAATGAAATGCAGTGAATGTGAGGGTATGACTAGAGCTATGTTCTTTGCTTTGGAGTTGTCCTTTGCTCGCCAGGTCATGGCCGATCTAGGTCTCCTTCAGGAAGATCTTTCACGCAGGCCCAGCATGAGACCGACTAATGTCCTGCGAGCCCCCGGAATAACATTTAAGGCCCATCTGTTTTCTTGATTATTCAGTCTTGAGTCTGTATCTTTCTTTTTTCTCGCAACGAGTCTGTTTGTCCTTTCATCCATTTCGAGTATATTGCTATTTTATTTCAAGTTTTTATGTTTTTTAAATCATTTATCGATACCTTTGAGTCTTTGTAATGAAAAACTAAAAAGATTATATTAATGAAATATTGAAAACCCCTAAAATTTTCTTTGCTTTCCTTTTTGCATTTATTCCCTGAACTTCGTAATTGGTCTGGATCATGTGGCGCCATGATAAGTAGGTAATACCAATCGAATACGATCATAGCCATAATTAATCTAAGTGAAAATCAACAAAAAAGAGAGAAAATTGAGAGGCAATAAGTGAAAGAAAAGGAAGAAAAGTGCAACAAAAATGAAAGAAAAATTAGGAATGACAAAACAAAAGAGAAAAAGAGCGTGGAAGTGAAAGAAAAGAATTACATAGTAGAAAAGAGATAGTGAAATCCAGGATGAATACACAGTTGTTGAAAAAATAATTTAGAAATGTTTATCTATTCAGGTGCATTGCATCCCCAATGTGTGATTCCCTATTTGTTAAATGTCTCAAAACTGACAAGGTTGTTGTGTGTGCAAATTAGCCAGGTTTTATTCAGGTGGTTGGTTTTATCAGTAATGTGGCTTCTCATCCCTATTTTACAAGATCCAAAGGAAAGGTTCCAATGTCTTCAGAAAACAGTCTCTGCATTGTCGATCCTGAGGATAACCCTACATCGGTTATGTCACAACCGGAATCGTCCACTGTCAAAGAAAATAAAAGGTTGCAACTCCGCATGTTAGAAATGTGAGACTCCTGGTGTTGGCCCAAGAAAGAAAATAGTTTTGAAGGTTGACAAAGGAACTCCGAGATGAACCAGGTCCATCACAGGTGACATAGACCAGTAGAGTTAAAGGCACAGTAGATGCACATGCATGAGATAAATGTATTCTGGTAAAATTGAGATATCTTCTGATCGAAAAGATTGCAAAAACGAAATTGGAGAAGGACTCACTATTCAATAAGAACAGAATCTAAGATAAGGAAGGATTTAGGAGTTGATTTTGACTAGAACTCTTCTACCAAGGAAGAGTTGCATTAGGATTCTAGTTAATTCCTTATCTACTAACTCCTATAAATTGCAGATTGTTCTTATTGTATATAGATGTACTAAAATAGAAATTTATCAAGAATTGAGAGAAAAATTCGTGAAGAAATTTTGCAACCAGTTCGAGCAAAATTGGATAGTGCGAATCTGGAGCTACTTGAACTAGCTAGAAGAACCAGTTCCATTGTTGTCTTTTAGTCTAGTTTATTTGTAGTAGGTGATTACAAATTGTACCTTTCAGCTTTATCTAGAAGCAATTGTAATAGGAACTGAAAGTTAGTTTGTCACAAATAGCTAGAGGCTAATTTGCCACAAAGGGTTAGAGTTAATCCTTAGGTTTACAAAAGAGTTTATTTTGTAAATGATGTTTGGCTCATTGTTGTAGTGAAGTTTTTGGAGAAAATCCTAATGAGTAGTAGGTTGTGGTTTTTCACCTTTTGAGCCAGGTATTTTCCACGTAAAAATCTCTGTGTTCTTTACTTTTCTGCATTTATTGTTCTGCAACAGTACGAGTTGGAACACATAGAAGAACTAGGTCCTTCTATAATGACAGCACTTGAAAATTGGACACCACACAAATCACACACTCCCCCTCTTGTGTGGTACTGACGTATAAAACATCAATTGGTATTAGAGAGGGTTATCCTTGAAGAGGCTAACACCTTAGGAAAAGATCAAGATGAGTGCACCACCTGGGAACTGGCAAGGACAATCAATTGTTAGGCCTCCACTCTTCAATGGCCAGTACTACTCCTCGTGGAAGAATAGGATGAAGGATCACTTAATTGGAGAAGACTGTGAACTATGGGATATAGTCACTGATGGTCATTTAGCCACCATGAATAAGACTGCTGAAGGAGTAGATGTGCCAAAGACTAGAGCTGATTGCATTGCTGAGGATTTGAGAAAGTGGGAGAAAAATGCTAAGGCCAAGAAGTGGCTTGTGTGTGGACTTGGTCCAGACGAGTATAGCAGAATTCAAAGCTATACCACTGCCAATGAAATTTGGGACCCTTTGCAAGTGGCTCATGAAGGAACACCTCAACTGAAAGGGTCAAGAGGAACTCTACTATATTCTCAATATAAGAATTTCACCATGAAGGAAGGAGAGACCATCCAAGAGATGTATACAAGGTTCACTACACTGACCAATGAACTCAAGTCTCTTGGAAGGGTCATTCTTGAAGAAGACAAGGTTGAGAAAATTCTGACAAGGGTCTTGCCAGTCTCTTGGGAAAGCAAAATTACAGCCATTCAGCAATCTAAGAACATTGCAACTCTTAAGCTAGATGAGCTGATTGGAAATCTCACTGCCTATGAACTTAGAAGGCAGACTATGAAGATAGATGGTACCAAGAAGAAAAGGAGTTTGGCATTTAGAATCACTAAAGAAGCTGATCTGGAGGAGGATGAAATGACCATGATCACAAAGGACTTCAAGAAGTACCTAATGAGAGCAAAGGTTCCTTCAAGAAGTGGAAGCTACAACAAACCAAGGGTTCCTGAAAAACAAACCAATGAGGGGTGTTACAAGTGTGGAAAGACTGATCACCACATCAAAAACAACCCTCAACGGGAAATTGAATGGAAGAAAGAAAAAGTTGAACGAAGGAACAGGAAGAAGGAACATGTTCAACCCAAGAAAAATAGAACAAAAACAAAGGCAATGGTTGTTGCTTGGGGTGAAAGTTCAGATGAGGAGTCAGATGATGAAGATGGAGATGAACAAGCACTTATGGCAATTGGAGAATCCGATGAGGAATTTGATGTAAGTATAATTCATCTCAAAGATAAGATTAAATTTTTATCTAAAGAAAGGCTTTCTGAGTTACTCCTGGATTTCATTGATGAATCTGAGGATCTAAACAATGAAAAGAAACAACTGTCTAAGGAGTGTGTGATTTTGAAAGCTAAGTGCAAAAATCTGGAACTTAGGGCTAGAGAAAGTGATAATAAAAATGTTGAGTTAAAGAACAGGTTCATGAACTTGACATCACTGTCCTAGAGCTAAGATCTGAAAATCTAAAACTGAAATTAGGAACAGGTAAAAACAAAGCTGATCACACACAACTCACATTAGAATCAAACCTAGGAAAAATGAAAGACGAGTTGTACAAAAGAGATGAGCAGATAAGAGTCCTTAAGGAGGATCTAAGCAAGGTCAAGCATGAACTAGATAGAACTAGAAAATGTAATAGGTCCTCTGATTCTTTGACATGGCTACAGAAATATCATAGTAGAAATAGAAGAGGACTTGTCTTTGGGAATCCGCTACCTAATGGGATCCTAAAATCAAGTACCTCACTCTTCCTGAGAACAAGATTTGTACTCACTGTGGTAAGACTGGTCACTTTAAAAGTGAATGTAATGCAAAAGAAAAGGCCAGTCAAAAGAACAAAAGTTTTGTTCGATGGAAGAATTGGCTACCAAGTTGGGCTAAAAATTTAATTCATCCTTTTGCTTATAGAAAGGGAACCAAACTAGTTTGGGTTCCTAAGACTAACCCCTGATTTTATTTTGTAGATTCAAGTGAAAGGTAGTAGCCAAATATGGTACATGGATAGTGGCTGCTCAAAACATATGACTAGCAACAAGGACTAGTTCCTTTCACTTGAGGATCTCAAAGGAGAAAATGTCTCCTTTGGAAATGAAAAGAAAGGTGAAATCACTGGGGTTGGTAATGAACAAGTTGATGAAGAAATTGGGCTGGTCAGAAACTCAGTCCAAACTAAAGCAACACTGGAGGAAGGAACAGGTGATGGAACAGGTTCATCCATCCCGGGCAACATGACAGGGGGAATAGAAAAAAATAATTCCCAAACTTCGTTGGAACCTGTACCTGAACCTGTTCCACAGCAACAAAGCAATGAAGGAACATCAAGGAGTAACTAGTTGGTTGTGAAACCATGCAGATATCTTTACAAAAGCACTGAGTAGAGAGCATTTTGAAAAGAATAGGTTACTATTAGGGATGATTAAGATAACTTAATTGAACCAGTTCAGAATGTAAATACATTAAAAAAATGAAAACAAAGAAAAAAAATTGGCTAGAAAAGTCTGAAACGGGTGTAAATAATCAGATTAACAGTTGCTCAGTCTCATACTGTAAAAAGTATACTCTTATGCCATGTTTTGATATGACTCACTGATCACAAATGAAATTTTTTCTATCTTTGCAAATTGAGGCTTGATCAAGAGGATTCTGAAATGATGAACCTGGTTCATCGTTCTGGTTCATTAGAAAGGCGAGGTATGTGTTCTACACTCTACACACTTTGAAACAATAATAATTAAATCATGAGCAGAGCTCTGCCCAAACTCAAAATATTCAAAGCCTATCCATTTGACTTTGAACCAGTTCTGCTTCAACAAGAATCCTCACCAAATTAAAATACCTAGATTCTAGGGAAGCCTTAATCGTCAATTCAAAACTAAAAGTTCATTCAAGACATCCCCTCCCTTACAAAACCATTCCCAAATTTTCGATGACTCAGGTAACATCTGTCCTAAGTCTTTCTTCTGAGGTCATCTCTGATGTTGCTGAAAAACTTAGAAAATAGGTTCATACTAGTGGGGTCTGTAATAGATGTGGAGTTGCCAAAAATAATAAGAATAGGTGGTAAAAATTAAATAAATAAAAAATGAGAGTGAGGGAGTACAGAGTAATGAGAAAGGGAAAAGGTAAAGAAGTGGATGATTCTTCACCCACCTCTGTACCTTATAGAATGTCTATTTGTGGAGCTGAGCCAGAAAAGGAGGAAGAAAATAGCAAGAACGCAGNTGACAGAGGTAGAGGTTCAGACCCCTAAGCCCAAGAAGGCCAAGACTTCTTCAAAGAAGTCTTCATCTATTTCTAAGTCTGCTGAACCATCCATCTTGGCTAAATGAACCAGGTTTGCAGTTTTTCCAAGCCTTAATTTCCTAGCCTTCCTAGAACTTTCAGTGACCCAGATTCAGAATTTTTGTTTGTTGCTCATGTTTTAACTGTTTTTGTTTTATTTTGTGGATTGTGGAAGAATCGTATTCGCTCTATCAATGAAATCTTATTCTTTTTGCTCTGATTCAGTATCTCTATTTTTTTATAATTTGAATTCTTAGTTTATTATTGATGATTAATCCATGATTGCATAAGCAGCTTCCTAAATGGCCATGAGTAAGTGTTAAAAATCTGGGATTCACACAATTTTTTTGCAACTTTTCGATGATGCCAAAAGGGGGAAGATAGGTTGTGTGCTCTGAACATGTGATATTTATAACCTAATGAACCTGGTTCTTTGTGATAAATGCTTAATACTCTTATTTGTGTAAATGTTGGACTAAGCTGAAACAGGCCTGAAGCACAAAGTTTGTCATCATCAAAAGGGAGGATTTTGTTGGCCCAAGAAAGGAAATAGTTTTGAAGATTGACAAAGGAACTCCGAGATGAACCAGGTCCATCACAGGTGTCATAGACTAGCAGAGTTAAAGGCACATGAGATGCACATGCATGAGATAAATGTATTTTGGTAAAATTGAGATATCTTTTGATCGAGAAGATTGCAAAAACGAAATTGGAGAAGGACTCCTTATTCAATAAGAACAGAATCTAAGATAAGGAAGGATTTAGGAGTTGAGTTTGACTAGAACTCTTCTACCAAGGAAGAGTTGCATTAGGATTCTAGTTAATTCCTTATCTACTAACTCCTATAAATTGCAGATTGTTCTTATTGTATATAGACACACAAAAACAGAAATTTATCAAGAATTGAGAGCAAAATTCGTGAAGAAATTTTGCAACCAGTTCGAGCCAAATTGGAGAGTGCGAACCTGGAGCTACTTGAACCAGCTAGAAGAATCAGTTCCATCTGTTGTCTTTTAGTCTAGCTTATTTGTAGTAGGTGATTACAAATAGTACCTTTCAGCTTTAACTAGAAGCAATTGTAATAGGTACTGAAAGNAAGAACCAGGTCCTTCTATAACGACAACACTCGAAAATTGGACATCACACAAATCACCCCCCTCTTGTGTGGTATTGACGTATAAAACATCACCTGGTCTAATGGTAGAGAACCACCAAGTGCCATCCCTGGATTGCCCGAGCTAATCCCAAGGATGGGTGGAACCACCAACATCCCTATGACCAACCCATTTGTCCCATTTGGGTACCCTACTATGTCATCCAACTTTACCAGTATACCTTCTGAGGTCCGCCCCCAGGCACCATTTTCAGGGGTACCTTCAACATTATTCTCCGCACCACCAGTCTTCACCATGGCACAACTAATCGTGCCCAGGCCATGCTTTAAACCTACAACATTCACCTTCCAAGGCCCGCAATTTCAACCTGATACAACTCATGTCACTCCAGACTCGTATGCCCAACAGCCACAGTAAGAGTCTCTAATTGAGAAAGAAAGAACAGTTAGAAATACCGAGCAGGATGAAATGGCTCGGAAGATGATAAGCTTGGAATAGAGCTTGAAAATATGCAAGGCCTGAGTGGCCAAAAAAGTGTTTCCTATTCGGATTGTTGCATGTTTCCAAATGTTCATTTACCTACTTGTTTTAAAATGTCGAAGTTAAAAAAGTATGATTGGCACGGGGACCCAATTGCCCATTTAAAGAGATACTGCAATCAACTTAAAGGGGCTGGTGGAAAAGAAGAGCTTATGATGGCCTACTTCGGAGAAAGATTAACAGAAATCACCTCGGAGTGGTACATGGATCAAGAAATTACACACTGGCACATATAGGATGATTTAGCCCGGGATTTTATCCGACAATTCCAGTATAATGTGGATATCGCTCCCGATAAAAACTCCTTGTCCAATTTGAAGAAGAAAACTGCAGAAAGTTTCCGCTGGTATGCTATCAGATGGCGCGAGCAAGCCGCCATAGTAAAACCTCCGTTGGATGAAGCAGAAATGGTTACAGTCTTCCTATAGGCCCAAAAGGCCGATTACTTTCAGAATATGATATCCGATATGGGCAAGCCATTTGCTGAGGCTATCAATATTGGGGAGATGGTATTGAACGGCCTGAAAACATGACGGATTTTGAGTCAAAGCGCCTTGAAAGCTACATCACAAGCCATCCAACATGGCTCAGGGGGTTTGGCTAATCACAAAAATAGGGAAGAGGGAGCAATGATGGCTTCGGTTTCAAGAGGGCCTCGCCAATTATTTGACCACTCTTATATGCCACTAGAAACCCAACAACACTATTACCCATATCAAGATGCATCTTATGCCGAGGCACCGCCTCACTATGTGGTGATTAATGCCCAACCTTACTCATGTCCCCAACAGCATTACAACCAAACCCGAGCTCCACCTCCCATAAATAACCATCCCTGCCAAGCTCCGTACCATCCTCGCACACCACAAATGAAAACCAACATAATCCACGCCCTCGTGAGCCTCCAAGCAAAAATAATTTCACCCTTATTGGTGAATCTAACTCCAGCCTACTTTAGAAGTTAATCCAACTAGGTTTGTTGCAACATTTACCTCCCAATCGGCATAATCCCCAATCCCCATCATACAGGGCCGGTACCAGATGTGCATACCATTCAGAGTAGAAGTCCATGATACAGAATACTACTAGACCCTTAAGAGGGCAGTCGAAAACCTAATTGAAGAAAAAAGAATTATGTCGAAGGAAGAGGAGATCCCTAGTGTGACCAATAATCCATTACCATCTCACAATAATGGGCTAGTCATTGGTATGATTTGTGATGACAAAGAGTTTGACCCGACATTGAAGGCCATTGTCGTCATCGCCAATCATAGGCAAGACCTAAAGCGACATTGAAACCAACCGAAATTGAAAAGAAAGTTACTCTGGTTCCTCAAGTTATTGAAATAAAAACTTACCAGCACCTGCCAAGAACATGCTTCTCTATGTTCCTAAGGCCCCGAGAAAAGAACAACTTATCCTCAACACTCCCAAGAAAAGAAGGCTACATTGAATGTGCCGAGATTATATGTACCAAAAGGGACCTATGTGGCGCGGGGGCCAGTAATTTCACCAAGGCTGATTGAGTCCGTGGTTATCAGCCGCACACTACAAAGTCCTTTGAAAGATCCCACTGCAATCCCTTGGAACTACAACAAAACTATGGTTACATACAAAGGGAAAGAAGTTATGGGAGAAGTGAATGAGATGAATCAGTTTGGGAAGTATCAAACCCATAAGAGCTAAAGAAGTCCAAACTGAGAAGGGATAAGTGAATGCCATCCAAGAAGCTTGTATGTAATGAGGAAGCGGAAGATTTCTTCAGAAATATGAAAACTTCAGAATACTAAATAGTTGACCATCTTCGAAAGACTCCTTCCCAGGTCTCACTCTTGTCTCTGCTGCTGAGTTCGGATGAACACTTGAAAGTGATCCTTAAAACATTGAACGAAGCATATGTCCTGGTTGATAATTCTGTCGAACAATTGGAAAGAATGGCCAAAAGATTTTTTGAGGTCAATAGGATTTCGTTCAATCGCGATGATTTTCCCTAGAGGGAGCTTCCTACAACAAATCCCTCCACCTGACTGTCAAATGTGAGGTCTATTATGTGAAAACAGTGATGTTAGATGGTGGATCCGGGGTAGATATTTTCCCTCTCTCAAAACTCCAGAGAATGGAGAATGGAATAGAAAGAATCCGGGCTAACAACATCTACGTACGAGATTTTGATGGGGTCAAGAGAGACATAATAGGAAAAATTGATTTGATTCTAACTATTGGCCCTATGGATTTTGAGGTGACCTTCCAGGTTTTGGGCATGGAAACCTCATACAATTTTCTCCTGGGTAGACCATGGATTCATGCTGCCGGAGCTATTCCCTACACTCTTCACCAAATGGTCAAGTTTGAATATGATAATCAATAAATTATTGTCCATGGAGAGGATGAGAAATCCATCTACCGGGACCCTTTAGTCCCGTGTCTTGAAGCTAAAGAAGGCGGTGAACATATTGTGTACCAAGATTTTGAAATTATTATCACCGACCAATTTGAAAAAGGGGCCCCATTACCTCAACCTTTCTTGTCTAAATCGTCGGTCATGGTCGCCAATCAAATGATTCGGAATGGGTACAATCCCTGAAAGGGGCTCAGAGTATCTATGAAGCGCATCACTGAGCCTATTACCCCAATCACCAATGAGAAATTTTTTGGTGTGGGTTTTAAGCTACAGAGGCCGACAAGACATGGGCTAATGAACACAAAGAAAAAGGGTGGATCCTGTCCCAGCCCATTCCCCATCTCGCCCAATCTTTTGTCAAACCAAAGCTTGTGGAAGAAGAAGAAGAAGAGGCCTTCACGACCGAAGAAATTGATGATATCTGTGAGGCTTTGAAACAAATGCTATATGAGTCCCACATGGTCTAGCCAGGGGAAGGCACGAGCAGTGCTGAGGTGCATATATGGGACCGGATTTCAAGCTTCAGAACTGGGAGGCTACCTCATTCCTTGCCAAGAGGAGTCCCGGTAGTTCATTCTCGCCATCTCTTCTGTATTGCGAGTTATTTCAGGGTGTAACTCGAATGTTTTACTTTATTATCTTTTAATTCTAATGTAAACCCTCGTATCTTCAATTCAATGAAATGGAATCAATATTTTATCGTCCATAGATGTCTCTTTTTCTTTGTTCTGATTTTGTTATTTTTCTTATCTTTTTCTTTTTAGTTCTAATAATGCGGACTTAAATAATATGACATGCTTGCAGACTTCATGATGAGATCCTAAAATACTGTCTAACTTTGAAATAATGAATCAAGAAGCAGAATATCATGAAGATGAGGCTTTTAGGGAAATAAATCGAGAACTGGAACAATTTGAGAATAAGCCTAAGAAAAAATTAAATGAAACCAAGCCAGTTAACTTGGGTAGTCCAGAAGAGATCCGAGAAACCCTGACAAGCATTCACACTGATGTAAGAATTAGAGATGCATTGATTCAACTTTTGTTTGAATTCAAAGACGTATCTGCATGGTCTTATGATGATATGATAGGGCTGAGTGTTAATTTGGTGGTACATAAATTTCCTACCTATCCTGGTTATCCACCTCTCCAACAGAAGCAAAGAAAGTTCAAAACCGACATTAGTGATAAGATCAAGGAAGAAGTCACCAAACAACTGAAAGATGGTTTGATTCAAGTGGCCCGATACACCACGTGGTTTGCTAATGATGTTCTGGTGCCGAAGGAAGATGGAAAAACCCGAGTGTGTGTTGATTATCGGGATTTGAACAAGGCGAGTCCCAAATATAACTTTCCATTGCCAAATATTCACATTCTTGTTGATAGTCGTGCTAAACATGAGATACAGTCTTTCGTGGATTGTTATGCTGGGTATCACCAGGTTGTGATGGATGAAGAAGATTCAAAAAAGACTTTTTTTACCATACCTTGGGGCACTTACTATTACAGGGTCATGCCATTCAGTCTGAAAAACTTCGGGGCAACCTACATGAGAGCTATGACTGCCATCTTCCATGACATGATGAATCAGGAGATTGAGGTATATGTGGATAATGTGATCATTAAATCCAGAATAGAAGGCCATGTGAGAGATCTGAGGAAATTCTTTGAGCGTTTGCGCAAGTATGACTTGAAATTGAACACAGCTAAATATGCATTCATAGTTCCGTTTGGGAAACTTCTGGGGTTCATAGACAGTCGGAGGGGTATCGAGTTAGATCTAACAAATATTAAGTCTATTCAGGAATTGCCACATCCGAAAAGAAAGAAAGAGGTCATGAGCATGCTAGGCAAGCTGAATTACATCAGTAGATTCATCGCTCAGCTTACTACCACTTGTGAGCCCATATTCAAGCTATTGAATAAATATGCGACAATCAAATGGACAGAGGAATTCCAAGAAGATTTTGATAAAATCAAAGAATATCTGTCAAATCTGCCAGTGTTGGTTCAACCCGAGCCAAGAAGACTTTTGTTCTTATATTAAACAGTCCTGGAAAATTCTTTCAATTGTGTCCTGGGGCAACATGATGTAACCGGGAAGAGAAAGCAAGCCATATATTATCTGAGCAAGAAGTTCACCAGTTATGAAGCCAAGTACACTTTGTTGGAAAGAACTTGTTGTGCCCTAACTTGCGTCACCCAAAAGCTCAGACATTATTTGCTGGCCAACACAACATATCTCATAACTAGAATGGATCCTTTGAAGTATATATTCTAGAAGCCGATGCTCACGGGAAGGTTAGCAAAATAGAAGATCCTACTCACCGAGTTTTACATAGTCTATGTCACTTGCACGGAGATGAAAGCCCAAGCCTTGGCGGATCATCTAGCTGAGAAATCAGTCGATGATGAATACCAACCCCTTAACAGTTACTTTCCGGAAAAGGAAGTAAACTCGGTTGAAGTTATTTAAGAGATCACCAATGTCTGGAAAATCCTTTTTGATGGGGGCTGTAAATGCAAAAGGCGTGGGGATCGGGGCAATTCTGATTTTGCCTACAGGTTAGCACTCTCTGGACGCAGCCCGGCTTTGGTTCTTTTCTACAAACAACACCACTGAGTATGAAGCCTGCATCATGGGCATGAATATGGCAGTTGATCTGGACGTAGAGGAATTGTTAATCATGGGGGATTCTAATTTAATCATTCGACAAGCCCAATGTTTACCTCGAAAATGGTATTAACAATTATATTTGGTTGTGGTTCTAAAAATATGTGACTACTAGTAAATAATCAAGAAATTATAAGCGTAAGTAAGAAGAATGTGATAGCCAAACCAATGTTGTCACAGAACTGGGGGCCTCGAACTCAGTAACCTCGGGGGTCTCGAGGTCAGTCTTTAGCAGTAAATTATGAACAGTAAATGAAGAACAATAAATGAAGAACAATAAAGCTGCGTAATAATGTTGAGCACGTTAAACAAGGAGAGCAGAGTAGAATGTTCTGCAGTGAAATTCATGCCTTTACAAATGATTGGGGTCCCTTTTATATAGGAGGGGGAAAACCCTAATATGGTACATTTCTAATTATGACAAAGAATACTATTGGTACAGCTGTATAACGGCCTAGTATGGATTTGTACTATCTCTTGCAGACCTTATCAGTCATAATCATGTGTCCTTGGAAAATTCTCGCCTTTCTATGACGGTCATCGATTTTGTACAACTCCGAGGTAGACCATGATGGGCCTTCGATGTGCTTTGCCGAAGCATAGATTCTAGGATCGGATTCGAACTTCACTTTGAAACCTTCGAGCTCGGACTCGAAGCATAATAGAGACCTCAAAATTGGGCTCCTTCGATTTCGACCGTGTACAGATAGTTCCCGCGTTTCTTATAATGAAATGATAAGAAAAGATTTTAATTATTGACCCTTCGATAACCCCACCATGACGTCAGCCATGTGAGGTCAGAGATTGGTGTGACGGAAAGGTTGTGCAGAGGTCATTTTTGCACAGTTCTCGGAAAAACCCACCAATCGATGACAACTATTGGCCGCCCTTTTAACTTCTCCAACATGGTTAGATGACCCCTATAAATACCTCAACTTTTCACTCCTCAAACTTTTACTTTCCACAACGTCTTCAAACCTTTACTAACTTTTCTCTTTGTTCATTCTTCCTTTGTGTTCATCTCTTAAACAGTTTCTTCTCCATATTCTGAATTTTCACAACAAACATGGCAAAAACTTCTAAGACAGTTTCCCAAAAGGAAAAATCCCTTTCATCATCATGCTCGTCTAAGAGCAAAATAATAGTGCCTCCTCGTGTTGAGGAGTGTACCCTCGGGCCTTGTGAAACATCTTCTGATTTCAAGGTCGAAAAACCTTCTTCGGTTGCGGGATAGTGTGAACCCATGTCTCGATATATTAGTATGATAACTGAAACCGGAAAGGTGAAGGTTGATTGTTGTTGGGGGGATGCGGTACAAGTGGATATCCCTTCTCCTGAAGAAGACATAACCACTCACAAAGCTGGTTTCCTTAGCATATACACATACTCATTCACCTTAGGTCCCGTAGAACCCCCCTTTCCACCGATAGATCCAGTGATCCTCTATTTTTGTAGACAATATTGGGTGACGCTCGGCCAAATATATCCCTCCTTCTGGCAAATCGTTTACCTAATCAAGCATTTTTCGAATATGGTCGAGGGGATGCCTTTCACCCTCGACCATCTGATTAGACTGTATTGATTAAACTATAACGTCGATCTTTGAAATCTTTCTTCGTTAGCATCGATGAAGATAAGGACCGAGGGTGGATGAGCCACTTTGTTTGAGTTAGAACAACTGATTCCTGCTGAGAAAATGCCATTCCCCGAGGAATGGAATATGAACTGTAAGTGCCGACTCATCGAACATGATTCTTTAGTCAAAATGTTTTTTCTTCATTTTGAACTAATTCCCTTCCGATGGTGTAGCTATCGAGTGGTACCCCAGTGCGGTCAAGGACCTCTCGGGCTGGGTTCGACAACTAGATTCCACCTCCACATATGCTGAGCTTTTGGCGTGACTTGGCAGAGGTCGATGGGAGGCCAAAAACCATGGTCAGTTTTTATTATTGTCGTTTTTGAATTTCTTAGTGAAAATATCTCTTGATAGAACACTTAACCTTTTGTGCTTATGTAGGACTCGGAGAAGCCATTTCAATGAGGTTTCCCCCACCTGGCGAAGTAGATACCCCAAAACCCGCTAAGGATAAGAAGAGAAAGAGGTAGACGTTGGCGGAGTCCCCGAAACCGAAAAAGGCCAAAGCTCCAAAGCCTAAGGCCGACACAGTGGCCTTGTCTCCCGAAGTTCTAGTGAGTCTTCATGCTGAGGGTGAAGGCGATGCCTTCTCGTAAGCAACTCAGAGCGGAAGCGGCACCTGTGCTTCAAAGGTTACTGTATCGAAGGCTGCCGAGGTGGTTTGATCTCGAGCTAAGAGGATATCCGAAGGGAGCTCGTACCCAGTCCCCGAACTGTCTGACGACCAGAATTCACCTTGTGCTGAAAAGTACTCGGTAGAAGATCCGAAGGAACCAACCCCAAATCTCCTAGAAGGAAAGAGAAGGCCCCGATCGATCCACTCGGGGTGATTGACGTGGGTGACTCTCTAGAATGCCCATCCTTTTATGAAGGGTAGATACGTGATGCCCAGGACATGAAGACTCTTGAAGCGGGGGCATCCTACAGGGATAATGATATCTTCGAGGAATGCCTTGCCGGGATTGAAGAGGGCCCCGACCTCGGTTCCTCGTTTATATTCGAAGAGGCTGATAGGCTTCGAAAACAGGTATACTTTTTCTTTTAACAACTATGTTTGAGATTTAATTTGTGGCTTTATAACTTCCTTTCTTCATGACCAGGCTATGATGCTCTATGACCAGGCTTTCTCTAAGTCTTGGGCAGAGCTTTCCCGATGTGAAGACGAGCTTAGGAAGCTCATGTTGGAACACGATGACCTCAAGGCCCTTTATGTCAAAAAACAGGGGGAACTTAAGGACTTTCGAGCCCGTTTGGAGGAGGCATCTCGAGAACGGGATGATTTCATCGAGCAGGTAACATAGTCTTTGTGGTCTTGTTTTACACTTACTCATTTTAGTGTTCTAATGCCTCAATTCAACTCTTGCAGCTCAAGCAGAAGGATGACCGGGTGGGGAAACTTCGGGAGGATCTTAGGGTCAAAGACACTGAGATCCTCGGACTGAAGAAGCTTATGGATGAGGTAGCCTCCGAGAAGGACACTCTTCGAGAGAAACTGACCTGACTGAGCACCAAATTCAAGGTGCAAAGGGGTAAAGCCGCCATTATAAGGAGCTTCATGCTTAAACGGCTACCGAGTTGTCCAAAATCTAGTCCGAACATGATGCGCTCATGTCCTCATATCGGACTGATGTTGCTGCTGCAAATGCTCGGGCTAAGAAAGTATCCGCTGAAGCCGAGCTCAGGCTAACCCGTGCCCTTGATCATTCTCGATTGGAATCACGGAGGCAGGCTCTCGAGGATATACACGCCAAAGGTTTTGATCTTTCTACCGAGACCGAGAAAGTGAAAGCCTAAGAGGAAGAATCGGTTGCATTGATCATTCCCGATAAGGATTCTGTTAGTGGCTCGGAGAGTGGTGAAGATGAAGATGAAGTCCTCGAGGGGGAAGAGGCCATTGAGGATCAAGGTGCTGAGGGCCAAGCCGTCGAGAGTGCAGCTCCTGAGGGAACTTCCTCCGATCGAGTGACCCCGACAGAAGATTAGGCTTCTATTATTTTCCTTTTTTGTGTAAGGGAACGATGTGGGAGCTTTGTAAATATAATTTTGGGAACACCATTTGGATATATAAAAGGAACTTTTTGTTTCATCTTCGCTCTTTGTCTTTATGTTAATTTCCATTTTGCCTTTGTCTTTTGAGATTTGATGTTGTTGACGATCAGTCCGATATTCTGGACTTAGAATATAAAATCCTTAGGTTTCTAGTTTGATCAATGATCGATAATAGGCAGCCACTTAGGGTCCAATTTTCAAGCTTAAGCTTTAGCTCGGGATTTTCGAGTCCGAACTTAGATAAGGTCTCAAACATAGTGTGCTACGGCCTTTAGGTTCTTTAGGTATCGATCCTTAGTATTTTTTAACACATCGGCCCTTAGGCTCTTTTTAAGTTGGCCCTTAGGATATTTAGATTGGCCCTTAGGCTCTTTAGGTTTGCCCTTAGGCTCTTATTAGATTGGGTCAATTCGACCTCTAAAATGGCTACAATTTTCCCCCATTATGTCTAAAGACATTTAAAAATTTTGTTATGCCTTGGCATGTTTTTATATCCGTCCAACTTTTCGACGGTTCGATTGATAGGAACCTTGATTACAAGTCAATGTGCGTCGATAATTGAGTACCTCGTGAGGTTCTCTCGAAGGTTGATTTTCTCGAAGCCTTTACATTGTTCGGAGCTGATATTATCAAAGCCCCTTTGCTTATGCCGAGGGTAGCTGGATTTAATCAGTTTTTTTGAAGTATTTGAAGGCCTTTAGTTTTATGGCAGAAATCGGACGTCTCCGAGTCGCATTATTACGGTCGTAGCCCTTTCATATGACTGTAGTCTTTATATTTGGCTGTACCATTTAGTCCCGGAGTGAGATGGCCTCGGCCTTAATATCGAGGGTATGCCTTTTTAGGAGTCTTATAAGTTTGAGTATATAGCCTTGGCCTTAATATCGAGGGATGCCTTTTTTAAGGCCTTATAAGTTCGGATATGCCTCATTGAGGTCTTATAAGTTTGAGTATGCCTCATTGAGGTTTTATAAGCTTGAGTTTGCCTCATTGAGGTCTTATGTGTTCAATTTTGCCTCATTGAGGTCTTATGAGTTCGAGTTTTACCTCATTGAGGTCATATGAGTTCGAGTTTTGCATCATTAAGGTCTTATGAGTTTGAGTTTTTGATGACTCGACAAGTTGACTGTCAAAGACAGTCCCCTAGTGTTCGGGTGTATTTGGCCCTTGAGCCGTTTAATGAAAATAGCAGACTTCTTTGAGGCACAAAGTGTTTTGATATAATAAAAAAGCTTCTTCAAATGATTGATACATGCGTATATGCTTTTGCCATCGGGGGCTCGACTTATTCTACACGGACACGGTTCATTCGACCGTTTGGCCTATTACAATATTCTCCTATCGAGGCCCTCTTAGGCATGACTTGCTTTCTTCAAAAAGGTAACCTCTGAGGGTGATGCCCCCCAGTATCCGAGGTTGATAGAAAAGAAGCCTAGAATACTTGTTGAGTTTTCCTTAGGTAGCATATAGGTATTGCCTCGTTAAAAACTGTCGGTAAAACCCATTTGGGATAAAACCCGATCTAAGGTAAAAGGAGTGCAATGCATGCTTTAAAACCCAAGGTCTTCGAGTTGAAGGGTGCTTCGATATCTCCAATCGAACATCTGCAAAAATTTAGTGTGAAATATAAATAAAAAAGGAGAAGGTTATACCTATGCAATAATGTCGTTTGAGCAGTCATATATTCCAATTGTTTGGTAGTTGTTCGCCTTCCATAGTGCTAATCTTGTAGGATCCTTTGCCTACCACTCCGAGGACACGGTACGGTCCTTCCCAACTAGGGCCTAGCTTCCCTTCATTTGGGTTTCGAGTGCTAAGGGTGACTTTCCTTAGAACCAAGTCCCGACTCCGAAGTATCGAAGTTTTGTTCTTCTGTTGTAGTACCTTTCGATCCTTTGATTTTGAGCGGCCATTCAAATCAGTGCGGCCTTGCCCTTTTCATCTAGTAGCTCGATGAGGTGTTCATGGCCTCATTGTTTGTGTCCTCGGTAGCGTGCTGAAATCTGATGCTCGGCTCCCCTACTTCGACTAGTATCAATGCCTCGGACCCATATACAAAAGAGAATGGGATCTCCCCTGTGCTCGACTTCAAAGTTGTTCGATATGCCCGTAGCACTTCAGGCAGCACTTATCTCCACTTCCCATTCGCATTCTCTAACCTCTTCTTTAAGTTTTGAATTATAGTTTGTTTGTGGACTCGGCTTAACCATTTTTACTTGGGTGGTAAGGCGTCGATAGGATCCTTTTTATTTTATGATCCTCGAGGAATGTTTTCACCTTGCTGCCGATGAACTGCTTCCCATTATCACATGTAATCTTAGAGGGGATCTCGAATCGGCATATGATGTGGTACCATATAAAGTCGATGACTTCTTTTTCTCTTATCTTCTTGAAGACCTGCACTTCTATCCATTTCAAGAAGTAGTCAGTCATAAATAAGACAAATCTAGCTTTACCTGGCGCCGTTGGAGCGGGCCGACGATGTCCATCCCCCATTTCATGAATGGCCACGGGGATAGGACTGAGTGTACATATTCACCAGGTTGATGTATCATCGGTGCGAATCTTTGGCATTTGTTACATCTTCGAATGAACTCCTTGGTGTCCCTTTCCATGCTATCCCAATAATACCCCACTCTGATTACCTTTCGAATTAAAGAATCATCACCGGAGTGGTTTCCACAAGTGCCTTCATGAATTTCTCATAGCACATAGTCGGTGTCCCCCGGTCCCAAGCATACTGCTAGTGGCCCGTCGAAGGTTCTCCTATACAAAGCTCCATTCTCATCGAGTGAAAATCGGGCTGCTTTGGTTTGAAGGGCCCTTGATTTTTTTGGCTCCGTGGGGAGCTTCCCATGTTTCATGTAGTCGATGTACTTGTTTCTCCAATCCCATGTTACACTTTTTGAGTTAATTTCTGTATAGCCTTCTTCGATCACCGACTTCGATGGCCCATTTGGCCAATTGGCCCTATAATTCAGGCCTATGCAAAATGTTTCGAAGTGGATATGTAGTTAATACACATATAGGATGCCATTGAAAATATGGTTTCAGTTTCCTAGATGCACTTATTAATGCAAGGGTTAATATTTCTAAATATGGATACCTGGTTTCAGCATCTCCCAGGGTCCAATTTACATAATAGACAGGAAATTGCGTACCTTGCTCTTCTCGAACCAACACCCCACTTACCGCTACCTCAGACACGGAAAAATATAAATATAGTGTTTCATTCTCCTTCAGGGTATGGAGCAAAGGTGGGCTCAAGAGATACCGTTTTAATTCTTCCAAGGCCTGTTGGCATTCCGGAGTCCACTCGAAGTTGTTTTTCTTCTTGGGAAGGGAGAAAAAGTGATGACACTGATTCGATGACCTCGAGATGAATCGTCTTAAGGCTGCTGCCTGCCCGGTCAGCCGTTGTACTGATTTCACATTGTTTACCACGGTGATCTCCTCAATGGCTTTGATTTTGTCAGGGTTGATCTTGATCCCCTTGTTTGACACCATGAAGCCCAGAAATTTTCCCGAGCCGACTCCAAAAGCGTAGTTCTCGGGGTTGAGCTTCATGTTGTATCTTCTTAGGATATCGAACGTTGCCTGAACATAAGTCAAATGGTCCTCTGCGCGCAGGGACATAACTAACATGTCATCAATGTAAACTTCCATAGACTTGCCTATTTGATGTTTGAACATCTTATTAACTAGGCATTGGTATGTATCTCTTGCATTTTTTAGCCCGAAGGGCATTACATTATAGCAATATATACCATACTTCGTGATAAACGAAGTCTTTTTCTGGTCCTCCGGGTTCATATAAATTTGATTGTACCCGGAGTAGGCGTCGAGAAAAGTAAGGATCTCGTGGACAGCCGTAGCATCGATTAGATGGTCGATGTTTGGCAATGGGAAAGAATCTTTAGGGAATGCTTTGTTCAAATCTTTGTAATCTACACACATTCTCAGTTTATTTCCCTTTTTAGAGACTAATACTACGTTAGCTAGCCATTCGGGGTATTTTTCCTCCCTAATGGATCCTATTTTAAGAAGCTTAGTTACCTCATCTTTGATGAATGTATGCTTTACCTCGGATTGAGGCATCTTTTTTTGCTTCACCGGTTTGAACCTGGGATCGACAGTCAATTGATGGGTGGTTACCTCCGGTGGGATCCCTGTCATGTCTAAATAGGACCAAGCGAAGCAATCAATGTTATCAATAAGAAATTGAATAATTTTTTTCTTGAGTTCGGGGGTTAGTCCCGTTCCCAGGTATACCTTTAGTTCTGGAAGATGCTCGATCAATACTGCCTGCTCGAGTTCTTCGATAGTGGACTTCGTTGCATCTGATTCCTCGAGGGAAATGAAGGTTCGGGGGGTTAGGAAGTCTTCTTCTCCATCCTCGACCACCTGTTCATTGATCACCTGTCCCTCGGGCTCAACCGAGGGTATGGGTTGTGATTGCTATTTTGCTACTTGTTCGCCTTTGGACTTCTCCGAGGTAGATGGAGTCGATACTGGTGCCAAGTCATGCACTGCGAACATCTCTTTGGTTGCATGCTGCTCTCCATACATCTTTTTCACACCATCCTTTGTTGGGAACTTCATCATGTGATGAAGAGTTGATGGTATCGCCCTCGATGACTTGAAATTTGGTGGCTTGTATGGTCCCGGCTACGTTGACTGGGAGGATGATTTCCCCCTTCGTTGTTTCACTCGCCATGTTGAATCCATTTAGGACTCGAGCGGCGGGTATGACTTGGTCGAGCAACCCGAGTTGCTCCACGACCCTCGGCCTGATTATATTGGCTGAACTACCTGGATCCACGAGCACAAGTTTAACTTGAATTTTATTTAAAAGGATAGAGACTACCAGTGCATCATTATGAGGTTGTGATAAGGCCTCGATGTCTTCTTCGCTGAAGGTGAGGATGTCTTCGGGAATGTAGTCCCGAGATCGCTTCTCCCTTGTGATGGATACTTTTGTTCGTTTGAATATGTGTCCCTGTGGGACGTCGATTCCTCTAATGATCATATGAATGACGTGCTGCGTCTCCTCCTGTTCGTTCTTTCTATTTACATCTCTCTCTCTCTAAAATGATTCTTTGCCCGGTCGCTGAGAAACTCTCGAAGGTGCCCTTCGTTGAACAATCGGACTACCTCCAATGATCTCGAGTGCCTGTCGAACCCGGTATTGCTCATGAGTCCCCGAGAGCTCTGGACTCGATCCATCCTTCGATCATTTCGAGGTATATTATGCCTCGAAGTGTTTCTTTGGTCTTCGACATATGGTTGGTATCTCTTCTTATTCGGCCTCGGCTCCCTTTCTGCATTTCTTGATTCCTTTGCTAATATCTCGTTTGGATACACCGAGCCCGAGAGGGCTCCCAATTGGTCATCCTCGACCCTGATTTTTGATTGGTACCTATTGTGTATATCCGCCCAAGTTACCGCGGGATACTCGCTCAACTTTTGCTTCAAATGTTTTGAAGCTATTGAGATTCGTTCATTCAGTCCTTGGGTGAAGGCTTGCACTGCCCGGTCATCAGAGATTGGTGGTAATTCCATTCGCTTCATCTGGAAACGGGATATGAACTCCCTTAACATCTTGTTCTCTCTTTGTTTGATTTTCAACACATCGGACTTCCTTGTAGCAACTTTTATGGCACAAGCATGTGCCTTCACAAATGAGTCTACCAACATGGCAAACAAATCTATTGAGTTCGGGGGGAGGTTATGATATCACATCATGGCCCCTTTGGACAAGGTTTCTCCAAATTTCTTCAACAGGACAGACTCGATCTCATCTTCCTTTATATCATTTCATTTTATACCACAAGTATATGTGGTAATATGCTCATTGGGATCTGTGGTCCTATTGTATTTTGGGATGTCGGGCATCCTTAACTTCTTCGGAACGGGCTTTAGAGCCGCACTCGGTGGGAATGGTTTCTGCACGAACTTCTTCGAATCCAGTCCCTTCAATACTGGAGGTGCTCCCGAGATCTGATCAACCCTCAAGTTATAGGTTTCTACTTTCTCGTTGTTGTCCTCTATCTTCATTTCTCCTGACTCGACCCTTTTAGTGAGTTCCTCGAGCATCCTCATGATGGTGGGGTCCATTCGTGACCCATTATTGATCGATCTTTCTGGTGCTGGCTCAACTCAGGGAGTCATTTCCGGTCTTGCTGTGCTCGGAGTCTTTTGTTGACTCTGCAATTGAGCGATAGCAACTTGTTGTGCTTGCAACATTTCAAAGATTACTTATAGGCTAACTTCTCTTTCTTCTCGAGCCTGTGTCCCTCGTGCGTCAGGTTGGTCCCCTCCGCGTACAATTCCTTTAATATCAGTACCCAAATCGACGTGCAAAGCAATGTGTTAACCTACGTTGGCAGGGTTTGGTGTTGGTGCTACCCCAGGGTTTAGCGGTGTCACGCCGGCCCTTGGAGTCGTTGCACGGTTTTCTCCATGGAAATCAAGACCGTCGTTTCCAGGTGCGTTTGCTGAGTTAGACATATTTTAACCTGAAATCAAAGAATCTTTGGACAAGAAAAAGTGTGAAGGATAACTTGTGTTATCAAAAAACTAGCACCAAAATAATCACTACTATCTTTAGCCCCACGGTGGGCGCCAAACTATTTACCTAGAAAATGGTATTAACAATTATATTTGGTTGTGGTTCTAAAAATATGTGATTTATTCTAATTCTAGTAAATAATCAAGAAATGATAAGCGTAAGTAAGAAGAATATGATTACCAAACCAATGTTATCACAGAACTGGGGGCCTCGAACTCAGTAACCTCGAGGGTCTCGAGGTCAGTCTTTAACAGTAAATGAAGAACAATAAAGCTGAGGAATAATGTTGATTACGTTAAACAAGGAGAGCAGAGTAGAATGTTCTATTGCAATGAAATTCATGTCTTTACAAATGATTGGGGTCCCCTTTATATAGGAGGGGGAAAATACTAATATGGTACATTTCTAATTATGACAAAGAATACTATTGGTACAGCGGTATAACGGCCTAGTACGGATTTGTACTATCCCTTGCAGACCTTATTAGTCCTAACCACGTGTCCTTGAAAAATTCCCGCCTTTCCATGACAGTCATCGATTTTGTACAGCTCCGAGGTATACCATGATGGGCCTTCGATGTGCTTTCCCGAAGTGTACATTCTGGTCTCGGATTTGAACTTCACTTTGAACCCTTCGAGCCATAGAGACCTCGAAATCGGGCTCCTTCGATTTTGGCCGTATACACCCAAGGTAAGTGGGAAGCTCGGTACATCAAACTCATTCCATACAGAAAACATGTGGAAGATATCAGCAAACGGTTCAAGTCTGTCGAGTTCAAGTATACCCCTCGATTCCACAATGAGTTAGTTGATGCACTAGCTACTTTGGCATAAATGTTGATGCACTAGCTACTTTGGCATAAATGCTGCCATATCTGGGTAATGTTTATATTGATCCGTTGGAAATCCAGGTTCGAGAAAGGCATGATTATTGCAACGCAATTGAAATGGAGCCAGAAGTCCAACCAGAGTATCATGATATCAAAAGGTTTTTGAAAGCAAAAGAATATCCCTAGCAGGACAGTGGAGATCAGAGCCAGCCCATCCTTTCGGAGGGAGGAACAGTTTGCTAAATATGTCTGAGTCGTTTC